>OX393551.1:69214855-69352355 GCA_947650365.1 Chamaelirium japonicum | reverse complement strand
AGGCCCTTGTGATTATTTCTTGGATGCCAAGTTGCAGGCTGGTATATGTATGAAGAAATCTTATGTAAATGCTTTTTATTTAATAAGCTGATTAAGAAGAGCACTTGTTTTAAGTGAATCGAGTGTTTCAACAATATATCTCTCTTAGCCATGCACTGTGCACTATTTGTATTATTTCTATCACATTTCACGAATCACGACATGCCTCCAAGGGTAGTTAATTGACTATAGTACGCATAGTGATGTGCCAACTAAACTATCCATTAAACTCTATTCAATTCTCTGTTTTGAAGTATCCCCCCCCCCCCCCCCCCCCCTCTCTCTCTCTCTCTCTCTCCAAACAAACATGTTTCTGTATTTTTTCTTTTTGATTCGCTGATTTGAGAAAAACTTCTTTTTTTTTGTTATTTGAAAAAGTTTCTCTTTTTCCCCTTCTCTATTTTCCAAACCTCTATTTCTTTTTTATCCTTCTCAAATCTCTGTTCTCTGTTTTTGTTTTTTTTTTTTTTTTTTCAATTCTTCTCTATTCTCTGGTTTTGTTTTTTCCGTCCTCCCCCCCCCCCTAAAAAAAAACACGTTTCTGTCTGTTCTTTGTTTTTGTTTTTTCAATTTTTTTTTTCAATTCTCTGTTTTGAATTTTGATTCGATTCTTTGCTATCTCCCTCTATTCAATTCTCTTTCTCTCTCTCTCTCTCTCTCTATAAAAAAAGATAGAAAAATATGCAGTAGAGAAAGAGAATCAATTTTTTCTTAAAACATTGTTACTCGGACTCACTCTATCTGCTTCCTGCTACAACCCACCTATGTGTGTTATCTCTTGCTCTCTTTAAAATAAAAAAAGATAGAAAAATATGCAGTAGCGGGTATGGAAAGGAGAAAGACCCATGTGTAATTTAATTAATAACCGTAAGACGAGTAAGAGTATCCCAACATATATATATATATATATATATATATATATATATATATATAGAAATGATAAAATGCGACGTGCGGTGTCGCACCGCAGCCGTCTGATGCACCGCTACGTGCATCGCAACGCAGCGTTGCATCAGACGGCTGTGGTGTGACACCGCACGCCGCATCCTAACACCCCTCTCTCTCTCTCTCTCTCTATATATATATATATATATATATATATATATATATATATATATATATATATATATATATATATATATATATATATATATATATATATATATAGAGAGAGAGAGAGAGAGAGAGAGAGAGAGAGAGAGAGAGAGAGATGATTGGTTGAGCTGTGAGCTGCGGATGGAGAAAGTGGGCTATGCTCACTTTTATCCCCCTAGAAGTTTTAGAATTTGATGAAATTTGGTGAGGGTGTTGACTAGGGTAAGATGATCATCCTTACCAATTTTCATCAAATTCTAAAACTTCTAGGGTCATCAAATGGTAGAAGAAAGGTTTGGAGTTTCGGCCAAAATCGATCCGTTTTGACCGTTTCGGATCGGTTTCGGTCGGAACTTGTCCCAAAACCCTCCAGTTTCGGGTTTCGGAACTCAGCACTCAGTAAAAGCATTTAAGTAAAATGATCTTCATGTTCTCCATTTACTTTAAGTTATTTTATGTAAGTAAACAAATACCCCCCATTTGGATTTAGTAAAAATATCAGAACAATCAAAATCCAATGGGATCAAAATGTAATTTTTATGTTCTAATACAAAATCAAACTTTACAGCTTTTGACTAAAAAAGAAAATTCGGTGGGAAAAAAAACCACAAGGTATTTTATACCGGAAAAAATCTCAGAAATCTAGAAGTATAAGATCAACTTAAAAACCCAAAGTCTGGTAAAATATTTTGAATTTATAAAAAATTTCTTTCACAAGAACTATTTTTTTCTCCAGACTTAGCCAAAATTCAGAATCATGATTTTTCAACTTTTTGACAAAAAATCAAGGTAAAGCAAAAGCTACGCTCTTTTGAAAACAATACCACTATGAAATGGGTACTGATTTAATTATTTTATATTATTTTTATATTTTGTAATTATTTTAAATTTAAAAAACGAAACCGAAACTCCGAAACCGATCCTCGGTGGGCGGTCCGAAACCAAAACTACAAACCTTGGGTAGAAGCTTTATCTACCGTTCCCAGTCACCGTTAGTTTTGCTTCTACCTTTTGATGACCATAGAAGTTTTGAAATTTGATGAAGATTGGTGAGGATGATCATCTTACCCTAGACAACACCCTCACCAAATTTCATCAAATTCCAAAACTCCTAGGAGGATCAAAATGAGCGCAGCTCATTTTCTGCACCCGCAGCTCACTTTAGGCCGATTTCCAATGTATATCTCAATTTAAAGCTGTATTTGGATCATAATTGGTTCTGTTAAACCATATTACTGAGTTGTGCTCTTGGTGTGGATAATTTGGAATGTTATTTCTTTGTAATTATACTGGTTGATTTTGATGATGCTTTTGATGCTTATAAGTGTTATCCCTTTTTAACAGCAAGTGGCTGATTACATGGATCAGTCTGCTGAACTTTTACTTAAAAGAACAACTAATGATGCGACAAAGGCATTGCAAATTGCCTCTGAGGCCCTGTCAATAAGTCCACACTCAGAGAGCTTGATGGAAATGAAAGCAGTGTCTCTGTTAATGGTTTGTACTACTATTTTTGGTTTCTCTTGTAGTTCATATACTATCAGAAATATCTAAATCCCATTTATACTTCTCTCTTACTTACCAGCAAATGTGTTCTGTCATATTCATAACATCAGTACGTAGTAGGCAAGTAGCAGCATAACTTACCATCTAATTTAAAAACTAATTATGTTGTTCTGGCACCTAACAGCTGCGGAATTTTGAAGAAGTAATCCAATTTTGTAAAGAGACTCTGGATTCAACCCTAAAAAGTTCTTTTGTAGCCGGTGCTGAGGGGCAATCTAAGGATGCAGATAGCTCTAGATACATGGAAAGTTCTCATGAGAGGCTTTGGCGGTGGTGTCTTATCTCTAAGTCCTATTTTTTGTTGGGAAAACTTGAGGAGGCTGTTGAGATACTTGAGAAGCATGAAAATGTGAAAACTGTACCAGACAAGTATTCATTGATCCTTATTTTATGCTTAACATTGTCCATGCCTTCCATGATTTTCTGAGCTCTTCATAGTGGTCTTTATGTTTTTAATGATAGTGAACTTACCAGGTATCGGAGCTGGTCTCCAGATTCTTCTACATCACTTATGGTCATCATACGCGAACTCTTACGCCATAAAGTAAGTCTGTCCAGTTCATCTATGATGATTACACATGCTTATTGAAATATAAAAATGACTTCCCCTGGTACTGTAGCAACACCCCATATTTATGATCACTTTATCAGCCTAATGACACATGTATTTCATCTTTTCAAATAGTAAATTCTAAGCAATCATGGATTCTTAATTATATACATGTTGATATAGTTTTTTAGAACTTTGAGACCCATGACTTCTGAAACTGGCCAACTCCTCCACAAGCATGCTGCATTATATCTGGACCAGCTAGGGCTTGATTTTATTTCTGGACAATATTTGAAATTACAATCAGTATCTGCTTGTGCGCCATGATGTAGCTACAGTGTAACCATGCCTTTTTTATGACCAAAATTCTCTCTACCTTATGTATGAAAGATAACATCATAACATCAACATTACTTCTGAAAATTAAAAGAAACCGTTATTACATATTATTCTGAAAATTAAAAGCAACAGTTATTATGTAGGGACTTTAAATTGTCCAAGATATACTTTCTAAGTCATCTTTTATTTGTTACGTATGGAAGTGGGACATCTTTCCTTTTATCCATTTTAGCCCACAGCATCCCTCCTCCGATTATTATATTTATGCTACTTACCTTCAGTTCTCTAGCAGCTTTTTTAGCAATCCTTTTTTGTTGCCTAATTCCACAACATATATGGTTCCTTTTCCTGGTTCTCTTTTTTCATAGTTATTATCTAAGGGATATTGCATTGTCATCTTTTTGGCTTCACCATTCCATCCTTGGGCATCTTATGGTTTCTCCATTTTCTTCTTGCACTACACACAACTGCGAGCACACGTCTTATGGTTAGAGCTCGTAATTCGATAACGTCACTATCATGACATGTTGAATCACTTTTCTTCCTGGGGAACATTATTTATTTGCAAAGCATTTGATCCTCTCTTGAAAGCAAGTGTCAGTTAATCTCTTTTGAAGTGTGTCATTGCTACTGATTTGATCATTGACCATTGCCAACAAAGGGTGTTATTTGAATCAGCCACTCATGTTCACCTTTATTCTGGACTCGATGTAGCTTGTTTAAATAGGGAACAAGCAAAACCTGATCAAATATTTTAAGCTCGGAATTATCTAGAGCCTTGCTTGAGCAGATTTCTAAGCACACAAGCTTGGGTTTAATTAACTTGATATTATAAATATAATGGAAATATCATATGTAATATCGTTGCATTTATCAAACTTCGCCATCTAAGGCTGTCAATTGAATTGGAACAACTCTTGTTTGTCTTGTGTTTAACGTTATTTTGGACTCCATAAGTTTGTTCAAATAGAAACAAGACGAGTATCATGCTTGAAGTTAATTTGAGCTAGAGCTTAAATAAGGCAATGGGATTTTCAAACCGAATTTACTGGAACCAACCTAGCTTAAGCTCGTTTTGTTTACACCCTAATGCAAATTAAAGTACAAATCTATATAACATGGCACGGCGGTTTTGTGCTGACTAGGACAAAATGGAACCAAAAGCTGATTAGACAAAACAAACAAGCTGACTAGACCTAATATATCTAACCATTCGTTTAAAAATCAACACACGATCTTTATTACCCCATCAACCAATTCCCTTCCTTGATTCTCTCTTTCTCTTTATCACCATGATCAATTGCTTTCATATCAAGCCTCTTGGATAATTTTGGAAAGATATAAAATTCAATGCATGTCCCTCTCTTTTCTTAAGCCCAAAATTAGTTGTACTTCTCTGTCTCTCTTCTCTTAAGAAGCCTGGCACTGTCCACCAGCAATCACAGCCCAAGGCCAAGAAAAAGAGGTGCCAGCCTGGGAACTCAGTATATTCTCCTTCGATCTCCTAAAATCTCATCTAGGTTTTCAGCTTGACAAAACGAAAACTGACTAGGAAAAGCTGACTGGACAAAAATAAACCGAATAGATCTAATCATTTGTTCAAAAATCAATGCACGATCTCTATTTCCCCGGCAACCAACTCCCTATGGGTTTCAAATCTCGACCCATTTAAACTGCACTAAACCCTTAAAATCCCGGCCCATTTAAACTGCACTAAACTTGACCGTTCATCCTGTGATCGTTATTCGCATCAATGGCTATAAACCCACCTGCTGAAATTTTGGCCGCCCCAAACCATCGGGTCGATCTCGAGGAATCCATTTGAATAGAGACAATTGTGATTGATCGATTATAGGGGGAGGGGGAGTTGGTCGCGTCGAAGGCACCCGCTTCGTGCCAATCGGCATGGGCGAGGAAATGTAGTTATCGTCGAAAGTGTTTTGTTGTCGAATGCGTTCAAGTGTGTTGCTGCCGAAGACGGCCCGTTGCAGTACCGACAGATATGTTGCCGCCGATGTGATTGATCGATTATAGGGGGAGGGGGAGTTGGTCGCACCGAAAGCGCCCGCTTCGTGCCAATCGGCACGGGCGAGGAAATGGGTGTCCCTATGAATGCCGATGTTGTCGAAAGTGTTTTGTTGCCAAAGACGTTCAGGTGGGTTGTCGCCGAAGGCAGCCTGCTGCAGTGCCGATAGGCACGGGCATGCACTAGTTCTCCTAATTGTTTCTATCTCCAATCCCTTCCCCACATTTACCGTCTCATACCCTCTACTGCCTCTCCCAACTTGACCTTTTAAGCAAACACTAACAACTTTTATTTTCTAATTTCCAAGGCATCTTGCTCATCATTCTCTTACAAGATCCACAAATCTCGATCACCAAAATCCCCTGAAAACCAAATCTAGATTGTTCAGTCATATCCAGGGAAACTTTGATATCTTAACATCTAGTGGTTGGATTGCTAAAAAACTTTTATCACACCTTCCTTACATCTAGACCTACCTACCCATCAAGTTTGAATCCGATCCGAAAAATTGAGCGTACTAAAAAGACCAAAATACCCATCTGTTTTCTTGAAAATCTGCACGTTCCCAAATCTAAAATTTTCACCTAGAGCGAGATCCTTTAATTATGGCAGGACCCCTCACCCGTACTGCATTAGTAACTCATGGATTTGGTTTAGAAAGGTATTGTATTTGCGTGGTATGTGTATGTTGAAGTATCAAATTTTTAGGGACTACGAACAAGTTTGTGGAGGACACTATCATACTGTATAACACATTTTGGGCTATTTTTGACTAATTACAAGCTTGCTTTGTATATGTATCAATATTTAAAAACCGTTGATTGAATTTATAATGATCATCATAATACTATGAAATTCTCATTGGAGGGGGAAAAGGGAGGTTCCCGGAGTACGGAGGGAACATTCGACCTAATTAAAAATCCCGCACGATCGTCTGCCTCTGCGGCATAATGCAAACAATTCGTTGGGTTACTCTTTTAAGTTCGTTTATGTTCACTCACTAACTAGAGCTTCCTTTTTGTTTTATCTTTGCATGCAAGGGGTGGTACTCTCCTCTCCTCTCTTGGCTCAATCAAATGTGAGGACCTAAGAGGCTAACTACATGCCAGAGTGTGTGTCATTTAAGGCTAGCAATAAAGTAAAACACGTAGTCGATTTTTGCTTGGAAACTCTAAAGGAAAAAATACAACGGGACGACCCGGAGGTGAAAATGATCCACTAGAATGGGTGAAGGTACAAATGTCCAGAGAATTACACCGCAAGATATATGTAGATTTGCAACCCAACGCTTGGACATAGCTACGAACCGCAACTCCACAGCATTGCTCGGCCCGACGCTCCACGACCGTCTAACATAATACCCCACAATCTCTTTTGATTAAACGTTTGTCCTTCCTGTCCCGACCTCTTACGCACCACTAGCTTCCACGCTCAGCTCGTATGAGCATGCAAGAGCACTCGTCGCCACGAGGCACCACCACCCTAGTCCCTAAGGATGGACCCTAGGATTCCACCCCCACCGAATTCACAAAGATGGGAACCCTAAAATGTAGTCTCTCCCAAGTCCTTATGGGAGGACCCTCGATGAAGGATTTTCTACCCCTGCGCCGGAAGTGATCCAAATCCATGAGATTTCAAATAATGATTCGGAAGAATCGAATCGGTGGGGAAAGGGTTAGAAAGCAACCTCAAACAACATCCATTACAAGAGGGACGGGGAATGAAGATGATCCAAAAAGAAAACTAAGTTGATCAAATTGAAGGACTCGAGGGAGTGCATAAGAATTTTCAAAGGATTGATGGAGTCCAACTCGTACTAGATGGTTCCCTCGATTCCAGAGGAGGGAAAGAAAACAATCCCAATTTGGGGTTTCTAAGAAAGCTCAAGTCTCTCTCCAAAACTGCTTTTCAATCTTACCGTAAAGATAGAAGTAAGGCCTTATATAGGTGTCTCACCCATGCAATGGTAGCCCTCAGATCTAGCCATCCAACGGCCAAAAATTAGCTCAAAAGAGTTGAATTTCAGCTTCAGCCCGAGAGGGGTCTGGACTCATTAATGAAGGGGTCCGGACCCCTTGCTGAATAGGGGTCCGGACCGCACTATGGGGAGGAGTCTTCCAACAGTGAGAAAAAATTCTACGTGACTCCCCCAATGGCAAAATCATAAATCCATCAAAAATTATTTTCGCAATCCGGGAAATGAAAGTCCATCAAACCAGAGTTTTGAATAAAAAACATTTTAAATATGTGAACTGATCTCGAAAAACGTGAGTGCCAAATCGGTAAAAAAACGCACACAGATCGATGATAACGGTTCCATAACCAAAGCACTTACACCACAATGGATTGGATCATGGTATATCATGAGGATGTGCGAGCTAGATAATCTTATCTCATCCTGATACTATGTAGCAACTCTGAAGTCTTCAATGGGTTGTGAATGTGCATGATGTCTTAACTCAAAGGTTACCCAAACCTCACCGAGTCGGTTCACGCTCACAAATTTCGTCAACAAAAAAGATGTTTAGCCTAAGCTGTAGCATACTAAGCTAATTACAAGTAGGCTCTAGTCTGGTATATGGTTCTAATTTAGAAAGATGGGATACATCATATCAAGAAATATTGTGCTGGCTAATAAATTAGGCTTGTCACTGAAGCGCCAAGGAGATTTTACCAATCAATTTTGTATTGCTCTTCTATTTTTTTCAACTGTCTTAACTCTTAAATGCTTCTTTACCAAAAAAAAAAACTGCCTTAAATGCATAAATGTGTAATTATCATGTAATCTTGTTACTATGGCAAACATATGCTCTTATACAGGAAGTCCTGACACTTCACTCACTGTCTTTTTCAATTGCAGGCTGCAGGGAATGAAGCATTTCAAGCAGGAAGACATTCAGAGGCTGTGGAACATTATACTGCTGCTTTAGCATGCAATTCCGAGTCACGTCCTTTTGTGGCAATATGTTTTTGCAATCGTGCTGCTTCATATCAAGCTCTAGGCCTAATAACAGATGCTATTGCGGATTGCAGTCTTGCAATAGCTCTTGATGCCAGTTATCTAAAGGTTTATTATGTTCCAATTATGTATAGAACCCCTTCTTCTTGTTGGGTTGCTGCAATTTTCTTGATGAGACTGAAAGTCCAGTGTTTGACCACTAAATAAATTCATACGTGGTCATACGATCTTAAATCTTTACTTCTTACCCTGTTTATTCTAATCTATGATTTCTTTGTTTCTAATCTGTTTATATGATTCCCCCATTCTTTCATTACTAGTTTTCATGCAAGTTCCTCTCTCTTTGCTTTGGATGCTAGTGATATTTCTGCATGTTATTTCTTTGGTTTGCTTCACTTGGCCTTGTGTAGTAGTTTATCCCGATGGACATGAGAATTATTCTAACACCAATAATTTTGATACGTAGTCATTGAGATAAAGCAAAACCAATATAATAGGTCAATTAAAAGAAAATAAAATAAAAGCAGTGCTTTGTTTAATTTCAAATGCACGTAGATTTACAAATTAAGAGATCCAGTGTTCTGTTTTATTCCATAGTGAATATGATTGGAATTTTTTGTTGTGTTGTAGGCAGTATCAAGAAGGGCCACCTTACATGAGATGATCAGAGACTATAGGCAGGCAGCAAACGATCTCAAACGGCTAATATCTCTTCTTGAAAAGCACTTAAAAGATATGGGCAATACTTCTGCCACAGTGGTAAGATCAACCGCACACTCCGGTGATCTAAAACAAGCTCGTTTGCGTCTTTCAACCATGGAAGAGGAGGCAGGAAAAGGAACCCCATTGGATATGTATATGATATTGTAAGTTCTTTGACTATTTTTGACTGTACAATTCTATTAGTATTTTGAGGGCTTATGTGCTTTATAATTGTAATCGTGTTACACCTTGTGATTATTGACTGTTAAACTTCCAATTGGGAATATGTAGGCAGGGAATCGAATCTACTGTCATCCCCTTGTTTCTAATGTCTAACAACTGGGGTAAATCTAATGGGTCACCCTCTCAGTGCTGCATTTTGAATTTGAGTTCTTGTCCAATTACATTTATACTTTTAGTCTACCTTCGACGCATATGTGCATGATCCTGGTTAGCGATGGAGCTAATGCTTGGAATCCTAAAAAAAAATTTAATATGAACCCTTTGGTGCTTTCCGTAGCTCGAGGTGCAATTAAAATTTCTATAATGGTGAAGTTCAGAGATGCAAATAATTTTCAGTATTTCAACCTTTAGGATCTATGGTGAACTTATGTTTTAATTTTGTATGTATGAACTAGACCAAGTTTGGCTTATTTTGATTCTTTCTGTTATTTTTAGAATTCAGCTGTTTCTCAAAGGAGTTAAAACATTGCTTTTGATCTAACTTAACAGCCTTAGTGACTATGCACCTACTCTAGGGCTGGTTAGACTTGGTCTTGTTCAACATAATCCATCTGTAGCCCTAGTGGATGAAAGTTTTATTCTTTGTATGGCTTGGCTTTAACAAAATTTCCTAATTTGTTTTGTAACCAGTTGCCTCCTGTATGCAGGGGAATTGACTCATCGAGCTCTGCAGCAGATGTGAAGAAGGCGTATCATAAAGCTGCACTGAGTCATCATCCAGACAAGGTCTTAACTCAATTTGTGTTGCTTAAACCTCATGTTTTCAAGTTTTATTTCCCGAATAAACTTGTCAGTGCAGGCTGGTCATTTCTTAGCAAGAAGCGAAAATGCGTGTGGTGGACTTTGGAGAGAGGTGGCTGATGAGGTGCACATTTATGCTGATCAGCTGTTTAAAATGATAGGAGAAGCATACACTGTACTTTCAGACCCCACCAAGGTATATATGCTTATGAATTTTCGGTACCTTCATAAATGCGTCTCTTTGTTTTAAGGCTATTTATCAATGCAATGGTGAGTAGGTATAAGTTTACCGGAGGCATGATCTTGAGCTAAAACTAAGGAGTTTAGACTTCCAACACCAACTTTTTTTATAGGAGGGGTAGTAACAGAGGTGGGGATAGCGGTATGATATGAAGGATAAAGATCTAAGCGTAAAGGGGATGCGGAATAGGTTAAAGGCAATTTCGTTGTTATTGTAGGAGGATATTGTTGATGTTAGTAGTGCCTCTAGGACATTATATCGTTGGGATGCTAGGGTAAAACCGTAAATGATGATTTTGGGATAAGATGATGCACTAATATGAAGGGATGTAGGGGGGAGCCTTTAGGGGTTGTTTGGTTGCCATGCAAATGATGTGCGTACATCTGCTTGCACATGTGACGTGCAATTAAAATTTCATGTGTTTAGGTAAGATTTTGTGCAAAAGATGGACAAATTAAGTAAGTGTGCATCTATTTACACAAATCACGTCCCATTAACCAAACAACTCTAAACTGTTTGCGCGTGTTTTCAGAATCACAGGCTTATAACTAAGGACCCTAACGAGACAATGCACTATGAAGAGTGCATGAGGAGAATGGTTTGGAAAACTACAAGTTGGTGTGTTCCAAAAACTTTAATAGAACATGCGCTGTCTCAATAATAAATAGGCCAAATGGTTTTTCACAAACCCTAAGAGAGAGAGAGAGAGAGAGAGAGAGAGAGAGAGAGAGAGAGAGAGAGAGAGAGAGAGAGAGAGAGAGAGAGACAAACACTAATTCTCATGCTTTTTCACAAATGGAGCTTCATAAGTAGGCCACCAATGACCTATTTTCCATTGGCTTTGCTCAATCTGAAATTTCTCCACAGTGGATGTGGGCACATTTCATGGTTAGGTTTCACAACATACTGACCACAGTCGTAAAAATCTGTTAAATCATCCCATGTGGCCTTAACCTAGAGTTTTGATAGCAAAGGCTTTCTTGGTGTTTCACTGTCATTTGATTGGACCTTTTAACTATGAGCAATGATGTTCAGCCATCCAGTTTTCCATCCGGATCGGGCCATCCTGACCGTCACTTTGCCTGCTAGTCGGGCCGAGTCTGATTCACCTGTCGGGACTGGTTGCAACGGACGGCTGTGATCAGGTGCCACTTCAAGATGGCCTGATCTGGGTGAACAATAGGATGGCTGAATATCTTCTTTCCTTTACTGTCGGATTTTTTTTCACTTTCTTTAGGGTCTCGAGAAGTGCATATTAATGTTCTCTCTCTGCAGCGCCAAAAATATGATGCAGAGGATAGGAGACGAGGACTAGCATGAAGGTCCAGAGTGGGAGTAGTACAGCCAAAAAACCCCCTCAGATAATTACAGCAGCAGAGACGAGAGAACTGGTGGGACTAGCGATGTTCATTGGTTCGGTTTGGCATGGTAAACCGAACCAAACTGACCTAATCGGTTCGGTTTTGATGGTTTTTAGTATTATTATTTGGGTCGGTTCTGTTCGGTTTGGGATTCTTGGTGATGTGAATCGAACCAAACCAAACTGAACCACTGAAATATATGTGTTAAACATTAGCCATTGGATCCATTTGTTTCGTGGATTACATTATACTTCATGGATTGTTGCTTGGTTGACTAGGTGACACTCGAAAAGCTATCGACTCCAGAGCATTGGAGTTTGGGCTCGGAGTCTCGGACTAATCCCTTCGGGAATAAACAAAGAGAGATGCTATTTAGCCCGAAGGTTTTCTCGGTTCAACCACCACTCGCGCGCTCCCATGTCAATCGAGCTAAGCAGAATCGGGGAAACCTTCGGGCTGAATAGCATTTCTCATAATCAAATGAAATCATATATTGAATATCGTACCAAAATCTCATCTGATCCTCTCATTTTCACACCAATAATCTTTATTATAAATTATTTCCAAACTACAATCTTAACATGAAATTAATACCAAAGAAGAAAAAATGTCTAATTAAGCACAACGCAAAGAGACTCGAAGCATGACCCCAGAACTTGACACCCAACCCCATCTCTACGTAGAAGACGACAAATCAACATGGTAGACCTCGGACATGTCCGGACGGTACAGCCCGAAGTTCTGCTCCGTCCCCGCCGGCTTCTGGTTCTCGTTGAACATGGCGAACAGGTACGTCTCCACCGCCTTCCCCGGCCTCCTCGGCGTCCCCGCCCTCTTCCCCACGTGCGCCACCACGTTGTTGTTGTACGTCATCGCGTTCCCGACCGTCGCGCCGACGTCGCCGCCGCCCGACGGCCACCCGGTCTCCGAGACGACGACGTCCACGCCCGAGCCCCCGGCCTTGTCCAGCGCCGAGTACACGCCGTCGAGGATCGCGTCGAAGAGGTTCGTGTACCCGAGCTGGCCGTCCTGCACGACGACGCCGCTGGCGGTGAAGAGCGCGTAGTCGAGCCGGACGTCCTTCGGGTCGCTGGCGTAGGCGAAGTAGGGGTAGACGTTGACGAGGAGCGGGGTCTTCTTGGCCGCCAGGAACGCGACGATGGGCGCCATGGTGGCCCCCGCCGCCTCAGAGAACGCGCCCTGGGACGGCGGGTAGGAGGCGCCGAGCAGCTTGGTGGAGACGGAGGTGGTGACGGGGGCGTCGACGTTGGCGGACTTCAGCGCGGCGTCGAGGTTCTGCATCGCCGGCAGCACGTGGGCGGCGAGGTCGCCGGGGATGACCTCGTTCCCGGCGGCGATGTAGCGGAAGGTGAGGGAGGCGGCGTAGGGGGCGACGTTGGTGCTGACCCACGTGGCGGCGTAGGATGGGTCGGTGGCGAGCTTCTGGAGATCCTGGTTGAGGGTCCCGAGGATGACTTGGATCCCGGAGCCTTGGAGGGCCTTGAGGGTGGCGGGGTCCGGGTTGAAGAGGCGGAGATTGGTGATGTTCCTTGATTTGTAGAGGGCTACCACCTTGTCGACCGACGGGAGGTCGTCGGCGAGCATTCCGTAGTTCACGCCGATGATGCCTCCACCTCCTGACCAAACAAAGAACGATAAATGGACTGGGCTATGGATCGATGATCTGGTGAGCTCAGGGCTGAGCTCACCGATCTCTGGTGAGCTCAGGGCTGAGCTCCGATCGTGGCGAGGGTAACCATTTGCTAACGTGAAATCACTATAGCAATTGTTTCTATAGTGAATATTTTCCAAACGAAAGGATCTAGCGCTAAAGCATCTCTTTATCTATCCTTCTCACTAAACTGATATCTTGTCAGGGACCTGGGGAACACTACTTGGAAAAAAGAAAACCAGGATAAAAAAAAAAGTTAGAATTCGGCGGATGGTGATTTTGGTTAAGTTTAGGTACATTTCGGGAGAAATGCTATTCAGTCCGAAGGTTTTTTCGATTTCGCCGGCCTGATTGACATGACAGCATGCAATCGGTGGCTGAAACCCACTAGCGACATTTAAGTCTTTTACACCACCAGTTGTATGCTGCCACGTCAATCGGGCTAAGCGAAATCGAAAAAACCTTTGGGCTGAATAGCATTGCTCTTAGAGAAATTAGGGACTGTGTTTAGTAACAATGTTAACAATATAGGTGTACTCCTACTTGTCGGTATTTTTCAGAATTTTACAAAATTATTTAGAATTTTTTGAGAATTTTGTGAACAGGAAAGCCAATCTGTCAAAGAGTCAAATATGAAGGGAAATTTTATTCATACCCCATAAATATATAATTAGCCCCCATTTCCAACAAACTTGAACACACCCCATTTTTTTTTTTAATACCCCATTCCTATCCCAAAAATACCCTTCCCCCTTACACCCCACCTTCAATACACCCTCCGCCCCAACTTGATTATACCCCAATCAAACACATACCCCCTTAAATATACCCCAATTATATGCACTCTTAAATACACCCCACTCTTAAATAAACCCCATGCAGTTGGCTGATACTTGAAGGCACAAGTAGAGCTGCAACTTGGGCAGGCCAACCTGAACCCAACCCGAGTCCAACCCGAACCCAACCAGAATTTGGGCGGGCTAATCCGAGCCCAACCCGAATTATTTTTCCTCGACCCGACAGGACCCGACACGAAATTAGCGGGTCTGGGACAAGTCTAAACGGGTTCGGGTCGTAAACGGGTCGACACGATAGACCCGTTTAATAAACGGGTCGGGTCCGGGTTTAGGGTCTGGACACGGTAGACCCGGGAAGACCCGTTTAGTATTCAACGGGTCATGTCGGGTCGGGTCGGGTCGGGTCTACCAGCAATCCAATACTATAATATATAATACCAGTGGGTCTTTCGGTTCAGGTTGGGTCAAGTCGGATTGGGTCGGATCGGGTCAACTGAATAGATCCGGGTGATAAACGGGTCTTACCGGGTCTTATCATGTCTACCTATTTATTAGCGAGTCGGGTACGGGTTTAGGATCTAGAAACAATTAGTTAAACGGGTCGGGTCCGGGTCTAGGAGTTTTGGACACGACACGAAACTAGACACGACATGAACCCGACATGACACGACTCATTGCCACCCCTAGCTGCAACTTGGGCGGGCCAACCCGAACCCAACCCGACTTTGGGCGGGTTAACCCGAACCCACCCCGCACAACCCGGCCAACCCGACTGGTTGGGCTTGGGCTAAGTTTAAACAAACATTGGGTTGGGTTGGGGGTATAAAAGACGCTGAGCAGGGGCTTTGGGGTACAAAAAAAAAAAGGGCATTGTTGGTATTAAAGGATTGTTGAGTAAGTTATTGAGAAACGCTAGGGATACGGGGGCTAATTACAGATTTTTGGGGTATGAATAAAATTTTCCAATATGAAACTCCTTTTTTTTTTTTTCAGCATATCGAAAAGAAATTAGCATATTTTTCGAAACATCTCGTTTTTTTTTGGGATTCCGATAAGCGGTCTTAATCTGAAATTTGACAAGCAGTTAATCAACGGTTTGCTCTGCCAAATCTTGTCTATTTTTGTTGAAATCCACTGATTTTTTTATGTATTGTGTGTGAGAAAAAAAAAGGAGAGGAATTGTAATTTAATTAGAACCTTATCAAAAAATAAAAACAAGAGTTGGGTTTGCAACCAATTGTGAAATCTATGCTATCTAATAGTATAATACTAAAATAAAAGTCTGTCCCACGTGATGACACGTGGACATCTTTTGAAGAGCTCAATCATTAGGCTCTCTTATAAATCCTATTGAAAATCTACAGTCATATAATGACAGTTAATGGTCATTCATGTTTAATAAGAAAATCAACAGTACGCTCTCTCACAAGTGAATCACACCCTGATGAGTGAATCACATATTCTAGATTGCACATCCATTTATTTGGACGATTATGATGTCGTCTGTACCAAGTGGCATACAACAAGTTCATCCGGACATTGTCCGGATTTCTTACTAGTATAATACTAAAATGAAAGCCTCTTTTTTTTTTAGAGGTAAAATGAAAGCCTCTTTTCTGTGTTGTGGCACGTGGACATCTTTTAAAGAGCCAGAATCCTCCTTCTATGTGAACGAGGCTCACTTTTAAATTCTATTAAAAACCTACCATAAAGATGATAAATACTCATTCAATGATATTTAATGATCATTTGATGTTTATATATATATAAAACAAGTGAATCACACTCACTTCAAATTTCATACTTCTTCAAACAATTAGTTACGCTGTCATTTGTGCCAAATGACGTACATCTAGCTCACCCAGGCATTGTTCGAGTTTCTTACTAGTACTTATAAAGCTGATGTCTTTGTTGCCAAGTGGCACCTCCCGTTCCCCCCTTTTCTCTCTCATTTCTCTTTTTAGGTTTTTTTTTATGGTTGAACCCCTCTCTCTCTCTCTCTCTCTCTCTCTCTCTCTCTCTCTCTCTCTCTCTCTCTCTCTCTCTCTCTCTCTCTCAATAAGATGTGGAGTGCGATTCGGTGCCGGATGTACGATCTAATCGAGCAGCATCGCAACCGTCAATGCATCACACGGGATTAGTACAAAGACCATAAACCAAGCCTAGTTAATTCATAGATTCCCATATTCATTGATTACATAGAACATTCTACCACAACCATTAAGCTAATATTAAAGATCCATTATCATAATCACAAGAGCTTATTGCAATACCTTCAGCAGTAGTGAAGCCTGCGATGAGGAGCCCCAGAGCAGTGATACAAAGCAACACTCCTCGCTCCATGGATGCCACCAAGTGCTGCTGCTGCTGCTGCTGCTCTCTCTCTCTCTCTCTCTCTCTCTCTCTCTCTCTCTCTCTCTTGCTGTCCCTTCACTGATGACTCATATATACATAGAAGTCATGGCTGCAAGTTGAACTGCCCACCAACACAAGTCACAAAATTCAACCCCCAACCATAACTTTGCCTAAGCTAACAAGTAGAGCTGCCCACCAAAAAGATAGATCACATTGACTCCAAAGCACATGAATAAATTTGAATATTTTAATTATAATCAGAATCTACACTCATAGTATTATGTTGCGATGATGATCTGTGTTGGGTCTCCGAGCCACGTGGGCGAATTGATCACCAATACCGGACCCAATTCGATCAATGGGTCACGTACTTAAACGGGTTTGGGATTGCTCGAAAAGCCCCGATCGGGTTTGGGACGGGGTCGGGTTTAGCCTATCCCGCCCCGAACCCGATCCCGACCTAATTATATATACATGTATGCCGATTAATACTAGTTAAACTTTCCATAATCCAAAAGTTTTCTTCCATATATGAATATATTATTTGATGAAAAAATAATTTTTATCTGTTTTTTTGTCAAAATAAATTTATAGTTGGGAAGTGATGGATTTAGGTTTTGGCTGATCCAAATCGAACGGGTCTGGAGTTTTTCTTCCAAATCCGATATAGATTTGGGACGGGTTTAGAACAAGGTATTTCTTAACAGGATGGATTTGGGATAGGCTGATCCGTTCCAAACCCGACCCATTGCCAACCCTAATTAATATTGACCTCAAGGCCCATCACTCGGCGTCGATGGAGCACGTAGCATCATGTGCTAGCCTACGATTTGGCCAAGGTTCCATTCCCATTGTCACAGGCTATCCTGTGTTTCTGGCCAGCTATAGTTGGGGCCTCCCCATCAACCACTACCTGCATATAATTACTAAATGAAGGGAACTTCCACAAGCCACGAAAGTACGAGGGTGGCCCCGTGCATCGGCTCGGACGGTCGAAGCTGCAACTTCCGATCAGTACCGCCGATGAGCGATAGCCTTGAACGGCTATCGGCTCATCGGAAGTAGGCTGACGGACGTTGCTAGCTTATTGGCTTGCATGCCTTCCACCTAAACTATGTTGAAATGGAATGGAATTCTCACCCAACACTCAAAGAAAGTTCTAGATTGGGATTTCTTAGTCAATAGATATGGGATTAATTAAATAATAGATCATTAGAAATTAAGGTTAGATTGTTTAGGGTGTGATGCTAATCCCAACCAAGATTAATCATGTCATGATCTCATAAAAACCGAGAAAACGTACAATAGTGGATATCTTATGGAAGGATTCGAAGCTTACCCAATTTTTTTTTTTCGAAGATGAATTCTTCGTCCTCCTTCTATCACCGTAGCTTGGATTCATAATGGGAAACAACTGGAGGGCTATATATAACCTAAGAACTCATTGTGTGTGTGCGCGCGCATGAGAGAGAGAGATTTGGATTTACGTGTATGATTGCTTAATTATGAAATAAATTAAGCCTTGTTGCTTGTCGTGGGGGGAAAATCGTCGTTAGAAGGTCTAGTTTACACTTGGAAGGCCAATGATTAGTATTAGGGCAGATTACCAAAACCTCCCCTCAGTTATACATCTCATTTCATATTGGTACCTTGGCTTTTTTTTTTGTAACAATTTGATCCCTGAGCTCTCCGTCTTGCATTTAGCCACCTCATTAAAAGATTATTCCGAAAATATCCTTATCAAGTTACATATTTTGCAATTTTTTTAGTGTTATTGGAAATGAATAAGAGCATTTTCAGAATAAAATTTGACGGAGGGGGCTAAATGTAGACAGAGCATAGTTCAGGGGTCATATTGTTCCAAAAATAAATTGGGGGACTAATATCAAATGAGGTGTTTAATTAAGGGGAGGATTTAATAATTTGCCCTTAATATTAAGAAGATCAAGAAGAGGTCCAAACTCGCTCATTTTGGGATGTGGCTCTACAATTAGGTTAACCAATCAATGAGCAAGTCTAGAAAATCATCAATAATTCACGAACACTCGTGAATTAAATGGTGAGCCATTTGTTATCGTAAAAGTAATCGAATAGGTCACAAAAACTCAATGTATGTTTAAATTAGGCATAACTAATTCATATTTTTTCTAGTCTTATATGACGAATATCTTAACTAATTCATAATAATAACTTAAACATAATGAATTAACTACTTCTCGGTGCACTCGCGAAATTTAGGTCAACTTTTTTTTTTTTTCAATCTTCGAATCTGATCACCTAGCTGAATTATTCTCGTATGCCAAACGTATCTTAAATGATTATTTTTCCCGAGTTACATATCGGACCTATATTTTCATTTGTTATAGGATCCATACCTAAACTTCCATCAAAAACAACCAAACAATCTTCGAAGCGATGTGCGGACAAATTTCGGAATATTAATGCCGCGATCAGAAGATGAGGACTCGTACCGGTCTTAAGACGGATCTTTCGAACCGCCGGCCGCCCTCTTCTTCGTCCTGTTCTTGAGGATGTTTGTGATGCAATTCTCCAATTCTTAAATTACATGGTTGCTCACATTTGGCATAGATGCTCAATATTTGAGGGAGACAATGGCTACTTGGTATATTTGCAGTTGATGAATGCTCAGCTAGTGTGGCTTTTGTAGGAGGTGTCTAGTTGTTGGAACTCTCTCATGGGAATCTGACTCCCAATCAGCAACAGGTATTCTATGTGGTTTAGGATAATTTTATATATACCCCAAATATCTGTAAATTGGCTTTTTTTTTTTTCTCAGTCACTTATCTAAATTTGTTAAAATGACAACTATAACCTTTCTTATACCCCCACAGCTCACCTGCCTCATCGGTGCTGGGAGGTATATTTAGCACCGTTACCTCTGACAGGCAATCTCGTCAGCGAGAAAGAGTGGGGTATTCAATAGGGATGGGGAGTTTAATTGACATGTATTCAAGAGGGGTGGGGGTGTTAATGAGGGGTATCCAAGGGGACAAGGGTATTTTAGAGATTAGCGGGGTTACGGGGTATGATCCAAGAAAACGGGATGTATTCAAGTTTGATGGAAAAACGAAAGGTAATGACATATATGTGGGGTATGAATAAACTTTTCCTTGGTTTATGTGTTTATCGTAATACGGCAACAACAATAAGACCTAAACCTATGCTCTCGTGCAAACCCTATCCGCACGACGCTCGGATCCGCACCCAAATCCTTTTAGGTCCCTAGATTACGTCTCCCCGCAAGCCAAGCTCAAAACTCATGAAGCAACCAAGTATATCGGAATTGGGAACGATTGACTGACGTTCGTGTCAAATGGGTTACCAGAGATGGTAATAGGGCAGCTAACTGGCTTGCTCGTGAGGCTTGCCAGTGCGGACAGGAGGGTTACTTGGAATCCGGATATCCGGTTGCTTTGTGTGGTCTTGTACAAGAGGACCTCCAGGTCATAATGTAATAACTGGCCACCTCAGGTTTATCCAAAAAAAAAAACAGTACATTGGAAATAGACTCAAGTAAAAGTCTTAGATCCCAATTTTTTTTTTTTGGGTACATAGTGGGGGGTCTAGGCTAGACCCAAGAGGCACCACACTGGTGCTCGGCTACACAGCCACTGGAGCAGAAGCGCCACACGAGCACGGGAAGGGCCGCAAGAACGAGAGAAGGCTCGCACCGAGCATGAAAACCTGCACACACGAGCGGTGCAGAGAACGGGATTCGAACCCATGAAAGTGCTAACTAGGAGTGGCACATACTGGGGGTCTAGGCTAGATCCAAAAACTGGGATGTGTGGTAAACTTTCCCCCTGTAAAGCACGACTGCAATGAGAACCACTGTATGTTTGTGTTCCGGAAGTTGGCTTATTAAACCAGCTGAAGACTGACAAGAAATATTGACATTATTGTGTTCTATTTTTGATTTTTTGCAATATTTGATGAGGGGAATGTTACAGTGAGCTATGAGCTACGGAAGGAGAAAATGAGCTACGATCATTTTGACCATCCTAGAAGTTTTGGAATTTCGTAAAAATTGATGGGTGTGTTGTCTATGGTAACATGATCATCCTCACCAATTTTCAAAGAATTTCAAAACTTCTATGGTCATCAAATGGTCGAAGCAAAATTAACAGTTACTACGGACGGTGGATAAGGTTTCTACCGTTTGATAACCCTAGAAGTTTTAAAATTCCTTGAAAATTGGTGAGGATGATCATGTTACCATAGACAACACACCCACCAATTTTTACGAAATTCCAAAACTTCTAGGATGGTCAAAATGATCATAACTCATTTTCTCTTTCCGTAGCTTATAACTCACTGTAACATTCCTCTCTTTGATGATATCTTTGGTGAATTAGAGTTACAACTACTTAAATTCACTTATCGTTTTTGTAATATCATATTAGGCATTGATTCTTGTTGCATTGGCCTAGGGCTTGAATAGGATCATTCTGCTCCGCTCCGCCCGGTGGTGGCATCTCCCGGTCGTAGGTGGCGGTGTGCGGTTTTCAGTTTTTAGGGCCTGCCTTCCTTGGCTCCGCCGGTGATGGCGGCGGTCTCCGCCTGGTGGTGGCCTTTTCAGATGTTTGCGTCGGCATGTGGCGTCTCCTGAATATCCGGTTGTGACCTCTTTGAATGAATACAAAAAAAAAGAAAGGGATCATTCATAGGGATTCCATCATCCAAAGCTCAGATCCTTGGATTTTTTTGCCTGCTATGATTAAAGTTCAGATTTTGCATATCATTGTCATTCTTGCATCAAAGCGGCATC
Organism: Chamaelirium japonicum; assembly: GCA_947650365.1. Classification (NCBI taxonomy): domain Eukaryota; kingdom Viridiplantae; phylum Streptophyta; class Magnoliopsida; order Liliales; family Melanthiaceae; genus Chamaelirium; species Chamaelirium japonicum. The sequence goes on along the minus strand of OX393551.1, from coordinate 69,330,880 downwards.
CATAGCCAATACTAACGAAGATTCGTATTTGGATCCGGATCCGGGTCTATTTATGGTTGCATGGAGAATACTTCTGAACTTGAGTTTATTTGGGACCAATGCTTCGACCGATTATGCTTGATTTGATCCATTCAGATCAAATTCGGATATGTTTCAGCCAATCCCGGTCCAGTTCTGCCTAACCAGACCCAATTCTCCGGATCCGAATCGGGCCAAGTTTCGATTTTAGATCGTTTCAGTTCGGATTAGCCAAAATCCAAACTAGTTCGGATTTAGCCTAAACCTTCAAACCCTGGTATAAATCTAATTCAAATGTCTCCAACTAATAGCTCAGTTGATAAGACACATGCAACCCCTAGCCTTGGTCAAGGTTTCGAAGAACAAGTGCTACAACATATTTCCTCTCGCACTATAGTGGCGGGCCTCCCTCTTGCCTTAGTGGCAAGCTTCCGTACTTGTGGGATTATTAAAAAAAATTGGAGGATTTCTCTCGCTCCTGTGACGAGTTTCGATCCTTGGTCTATCTTGTGCTGGCGCACTAACGGATGATGAACTGACCACAATGGTAGTCCTTCCAAAATAATAACAATAATAATAATAATACAATGGTAGTCCTTCCAAAATAATAATAATAATAATAATAATAATAATAATATAAGTTTGATACATAAGTAAAGCTCAGTGCTATGTGATTCTTTTTGGGTGGCAGAACAAATACAACTTTTCCACACACACAAAAAAAAAGCTGCAAGGGTTTACAATCATTGAACCTGTTACAGCTACCCTAGGCATGCTTGAAGAGTTTCATGCTGAGCCAATGGAAATAAACAGCCACAAGAAGAATAGGTAGTGTTAAGGGCACCAGCAGACAGTAGTACCTGTTAAAGTGGACCAATATGTTAAGACAAACCAGAAATGAAACTGCAAACTGACTTTCAGAGTAACCAAAACCAAACCAAAAAAAAAAAGGAATAATTTCTGGTTTAAAAATAAAAAATCTATAAAAAAAAATATAATCATAGTTTACTACATTGATATTATTGCTTCAAATTTTTCCAGAGCTTGAAATTTCATCCAATTTCTAAACATTTCTTTGAATGGGTTGAATATCTTGGGCTAAAGGGGGGTGGATTGTGATAACAAAGATCTAATAGCCAAGACTCCTAAGACGGGGTAAGCCAAGATGAATGAGGTGAGATGTCTAAGGCCACAAATTAGTCCCACATCGTCTGAGAAAATATAGACTATGGGCTATATACCTGATTTTTTAATCACTAACATACCAACACATGTTTTAAAATTGTAAGCCGTTGTGGATCCCCATAAGAACTCCATAGTTTAGCATCCTTAGGCGATGGCAGTTCTAGGATGGGTGATCTCCAGGGAAGTCCTTGTGCGGTATGGACAAAATGGATAATATCTTGTGTGTGGGGTGGCATGTTATATCATGAATTCTGATGCTATCCGGTGCTTTAGTACCGGTATGAATACCAGAACTTTTTCATTGCTGTAACCTTCTAGTGTGATCTAAGTTGTTCACTTGAATCCATCCATTTGAAGGTTGAGAGATCTAGGAATAAAGTCTGACAACTAGGTAGCCATTTCAACTAGATCAGTTTAAGCTGACACATTATGTAAATAACAAACCTTAGCCCAGCTATGACCCCTGGAGGGATCTGACAACACCAGATATTTGATTGCTTAAATCAAATATAAGAAATTATGGGAAGAAGAAGAAGAAGAATAAATCAATAATATTCACAAATATTATAGCGAATTTCAGCAATCACTGAAAATGAGATTTCATATAGTCAAAAAATCTTTAAAAAACTTAATGGATATCCCCTTTATATATAAACAAGTTTCTTCTCAGTAAAAGGGGAAGCCAAATAAAAATCTAGCTTATATACCTATGCAAAAAAGAAGCCTTCTCTTCTTTCTTTCTATTTTTTACTTGTACTTGTAGCTGGGGGCACCAAGAAGCTCCAGCATCACGTGGATTTGAGTTTGAAAAAAAGGAAGGTGGATAACACAATTAGCTGGGAATTCCAGGGTCAATGATGTGTGTGTTTTTGTACCTAAAGTATAGTAAGGGAATCCACTTTTACGATAAAAATGATCCATTGCCCCTCTCTATTAGGCACGGCCCACCCCACACCTCCATGGTTCCACCCAACCAAAAGAAAAAGAGAAAAATTCCTTCCCCTGTTAACCCAGCCCCTAAGATGTATGGGGTATGTTGCTTCTTTTTTTCTACGGAAAGAACCTTCGTACTTCAGGAAATAATAAATAAAAGTTCCTCCCATGAGAATTAAAAGCTTAAGGCTTAAGGCTCCGAAGATTTCCAAGGTTGATTAATTGACACTTCAAGTAGCTTCAAGGTTGCTCTCCCATCAATCTCCCATGCTAGATAGATCTCACCTCTAATGAGAAAAATTTAAAAAAATCCATGTAGGCTTTTTGGGTCAAGCTTCAACAACCCTTTCTTCAGCAATTCACGTGCTCGCTCTTCACCGGCCACTTGATGAGAAATTGGTGATACATGTTATCTCGACCGGAAACCTTCTCATGCATATGTAGGATTTGGCCAACCGACCTGTGAATGAGACATGTTCACCATGTTTTGATCCCCTTTACCTTTTATTAGACTTGTTGTGGATCATACTTCCCAGTGGACAACTTGCAAAATTAGAAACACGGATTGATATCGGGCTTGATGGCAGAGTATGAAGTGGCTAGATTCTCGCACTATGCATAATTAACTCATGCAAGAAATATTTGAGAATATGGATCTAGGTTTGGGATTAGACCGAGTGGAAAGAATGAGTATGTCACTGGGTCCTTTCAGTCTAGTGTATGTCTTTGTTTGAAGTCTGTTCTCCCGGCCTTGGCAAGTGTACTTTGAGTGTTTCAGTTTGTTTGGTTTCTTATTTTCTATATATATTTTTTATTTTTTGACCTATTGTTATGGTCATTTTCAATGTGTGTTTAGGGGTCTTATTTTAGTAGGGAATTGCATTTAGGAGTCTTATTCTAGTAGGGAATTGTTTAGTACTACTTATTAGTATATTGGCTTAGAACTTTGAAATCGATTAGAATCGAGTTTGAGGTTAGTTTGAGAGTTTATATATAGACACCTAAGACATTTCCGAATTATGAATAATATATGACATATGCTTCTCTTATTTTTCAATGGTATGAAGCTTTCATCTCAAATTCGTAGCACGATCCCTTGGAAATTTATTGGTGTGATGCCTCAAAAAACTAAGGTGCTGACTTCATAGTTCCCTGCTAGAATTGTGACACATCTAGCGATTATTCTTCGCATTTGTTATCATCAAAGATGTTTTTATCTAAAATTCTGCTATGCTCCATTAATTTCTGCTGAATTATTTAGTTCCTTAGATTTTACACTTGATCCATCTAGAAGCATAGATCAACTAGAAGCATGACCTATTTCCGAACCAAAAATAAATTCCAACAATCCCATCATTTATAGATATTTTCTGCAAATCCCCAGTTTCTTACGGAACACTTTTAGATCCACAATCTCCTTGATAGAAGACACCTTATAGAATACTTTCCGTAAATCATTTTTGCGGTGGAATTTCATATCAAACTCAAGATGATCGCACTTTAAAAATTGTGGACTTCTTAACTTGCATCCACACCCAATTCTACCCAAGTCCTTTTGTTTCATACACCAGTTAGGCCAGTCAAAGGATCGGATCATGGTCCAAATCCGATCCGATTATCCCGGGTTTGATATTAGTTTTTCGGTCCGAGATCCGATTAAACAAGATCCGATTAATAATCGGATCAAATTCGGATCTACCCTGATCCGATTCGATTAAGATCCGACCTGGCTCTCTCTCTCTCTCTCTCACACACACACTGGAGAGAGAGAGAGAGAGAGAGAGAGAGAGAGAGATTTGGATAATCGGATTCGGATTATGTTATATGCATAATCGGATTCGGATAATACGACGGATTCGGATCATAGTTTGTAATATCCGTCGGATATCGGGTTGGATCCGGATCGGTCGGATATGTGAGCGGATCGGATCCGGAAATGCTCTGATCCGGTCCGAATCCGACCCGTTTACAGACCTAACACCAGGCCTAACACCAGTTAAATATCAAATCTCTTTATCTTCGTTCATTTAAGTAAAAATAATAATATTTATAAGTGGTTTGCATAAAATTCTTCTTTTGTTTCCTTCTTGACTTTTGTATTTGTTCAAAGTGCTCTATGTTAATTTTCGGTCACTTCTAAAGCAAGCTATTGTTTACATTGATTGTTCTGAGCCTTGATATTGAGTTTCTTGAAATGTATACCACTCACCTGTATAATCTCCAAGCACTTCTCCAGTTACCTTCTTATTAGATGTTCCAAGGAACCCTACATATTTAGTAAACAAGTTCCAATTTTGCTTTATTTTTCAATTTAAATTCCAACATTATATTTTAATCAATATTAGGGTCTCATATATTATTACTTACTTGTAGAGAACAATATGCCGCAGCCAAGTATTCATCTCGCATAATTTTATATCCTTTCCATTGTTCCTATAACCTTTCTGGGGACCAATAACCTATGTCCGACACATATTATCATTTTTTGAAGTCATCTCTTTCTAAAGCATATATTTGCTAGTGCTAGATCATAGACTACTATACAAAAGCTAATCTCATTACATACATATATCTCTGCTGGATAAACCTTAACAAGCAAGATAATTATATGTTGTGCATGAAATCGATCATGTTCACAAGCACAGAAGGTACTCATATTTCCAGCTGAAAGTAAAAGTTTTTTTACAGTTTATCCAGAGATAGAGAAAGCGACATCATGATCAAATTATGCTAATTTAATGGTGTTTCATACTGATGCTGACGTCTAGAGATGACTACTAGGGATCATGAATTGTGAGTTCTTGACCTAAGTGATAAAAAATACATCAGCTGTTTCTTTGGTTAAAAAAAAGAAACTAACTTACCTGTCATTTTGAATGGCAGACAAACGTTGGTTTTCAGATGGTGGAAGAAGCTTGGATATGATAGCAGCATAGAAAAATCCCATGAAAGCAATGACGCCAAATATAACAAAGATTGATCCCCAAAACAGATCTGCTCCTGAATGAAAATGAAATGGGATTGATCGTTCCGTCATGCTAAGATTCCTTCGATCCTTCGATAGGAGGGAAGGGCGTGAAAAGCAATACTATTCCAACAGCAACAATATTCCTTCCCCGTATAGCTGTACCAAACTTATTAACGTGGCATCATAGGTTGCCGCCTATAACACAAACTCTGTTGATGGTATATAAGTCATGATAATGCTTCATAAATGAAATAATTATTACATTCATGTTAAAGAATAATTAAAAGACATGATCGGTGAATTTTTCCCTAAATAGCAAATGCTGAACATTTTGTTATTCAAATAACAGGGCATGGAATCTTTTCCTGACACAATCTCAGATGACACCATCACCATTACACATGAAATGCACGTTAAGTAAACTCGTCACGTTTGAAAGGTCTCCTAAGGTTAAAGAACTAGTTGGTTTTCTACAGCCATCAACAAAATTAAAAGAGTTGCATGATATTATGTGTCTGTGCATGACATATTTATGTTTATTATCATGACATGTATCCATCCTTGCAGTGTTGGTACGAGTCTGCACAAGGTCTGCATGTAGAAGTGCAAATGATCCCACCCGAACTTCGCAGCAATAGCTGTGAATGGGTTTGAAATCTCGGCCGATGCCTGGTTCGAGACCGGTACAACATCCAATACCGATACCTGTCCCGTACAGGTATGTACCGGTCCATATCGGCCAGTTCAGGCCAGTACCGACAGGTTTTTTTTTGGTTTTTTTTCTCAACCGGTATCGGTCTACGTACCGACCGGTACGTACCGGTTCAGGGCCAACCCATACTGTGATTTTGAACCTGTGATCCAGGAGTACAAACAATCTAGATGCAAACCAACAAAAGAGCAAATAAAAAAAAAAGGATTAAACAGTCATTTGATGGAATTTGGGATAAAATTGCAGCACAAAGAAAGCTAAATTTTGAAACTTCTCCTTTTCTGTTTTCCTTTTTCTGATTTTATGAGGTTTTTTTGCAGACTTCCAACCAATCGAGTCTAGACATTATGGAAGAAGAGAGGAGGCCAGATCTTCTCTTCTAGCAAGAAGAGTCCATGGGAGGCGGCCTGGGACTCCTCTCCACGTGAGAAAATCCCGTGTCCTCCTCCCATCCATGAGAGAGAGAGAAAGAGAGATGGAGGAGCCTACCTGCGGCACTCCATGGGCTTTGGGGCTTGAAGCAACAGGGAGGGGGAGAAGCCTACCTGCTGTGATGGTTCCTCTCCCGCGGGCTGCTACGGGGTCTGACTGCGGCTTCTCCTCGAAATCGAGAGAGAGAGAGAATCAACGATGGCCTCTGCAAGTAAAACCCTATGAATCAACGATGGCCTCTGCAAGTGATTTGAAAGATCAGCAGAGAGAGAGAAGGAAAACTCTAAAATCGAGAGAGGAAGAGAAATTGAGAGAGATGAGAGGGCTGGAGATGAGATTGAAAGGGAGATCGGGTGAGAGTAGAGAAGGGGGGGCAATGGCATGAAGGTTATGGGGGTGATGAAACCCTAGAGGGGCTAAGGTGTACGGGATAGAGAGGGGCAATAGGGTTGGCTGGGGTGGTAGGGGGGTTGGTTGAAAAAAAAAAAAAAAAAAGGTGTACAAGGGATAGTGTACAGGTGTTAGTTTTCATGGGATGTGGATGGTACTCCGACCGTCCTGTAAATCTCCAAAATGGATGAGGATGGTACAACCATTGGCACAGTCACTGCTCTCTTATTGGTCCATTCAATGATCAAAAGCCTTTGAAATGGACCAATGAGAGAGCTGTGAATGTTCCAACCTCTTTAAAGAGGTCTGGTGGATGCCATTTCAAGAGAGAGGTTTGGCTTTGATTTAAAGAGGTTTGGCTTTGATTTAAAGAGAGAGGTTGTTTTGCCCCGGTTTCAACCCCCGGGCTCAAAAAATCACAAAAAACACACACACACAGACAGAGAGAGATATAGAGAGAGAGAGAGAGTTGCCACTTGAGGTTGCCACATGGCATCTAGAGAACATGAGAAAGTTGCCATGTGGCACCTAGTTGTTTTAGGTCTACTACCTTAGTATTATAGTATAGATGTCGACTTAGGCAAATCGAAGAGCGACAGTATTAATGCCATAAGGTCGGTTCGAATCCACATAAAATGTTGGTCGGTAATCACCAACACACAACTCTAGGGTGGGTTAGGGTTTCGACCGGGTAGATAGATGAGGAAGGAGGAGGCAATGGCGGCAACATGCACAGGAGCCGATAGCGTTGGGGCTCTGCAAGGGACTGACGGTGGAGGTTTTCACTATTGCCGACGAGAACGAGAGGAAGGAGGGGAGAGAAGATGGCGGTAGGGGAGAAACCTGGATGGTTGGAACCCGGCTTGGGCAATTGTCAGGTGGGTTGGGTCATGGTTGGGTTGAGCTAAGACCAACCCGATTAATATTTAAACATGCTCAGATTGAGGGTCTGGGTTAACCAATCCAACCCGAACCCGTTATTCAAATACACATACATCAATAAAGAGATATAGTGCAGATTTTGTAATTATGTTTATGATTGAGATGTAATAGCTTCTAAGATGTTTTGACAGAGATATAAAAGCCATTCAAACCAATCATTGTATGCTTTTTTTTTTTCTTATCTTTATTTTATACTTTTCTTTCTTATTTATGAGTTTTAATAAAAAAATATATCAAATTGAAAGTTTTATGAAAGGTTAGGATTAGGATAGACTAAATTACCCGTTGGGGTTGGGTTGAGCACCAATCCAATCCAACCCGTTCACGAAAAATTAAACCCATTTCACCCGATACAACCCAACAGATCTAAAAAAAATAGTGCATTGTTGGTGAAACTTGGGGTTGGGTTTAATTTTTTTGTTATTTTGCAGGGACCCCACAGTCAGTACATTGCTTGTCAGTACTTACAGCACAAGATATACCATGGTACGAATTATACCATGTCTGTAATATTGCCACACAGCAGCACAGGTAAGCCAGCCACAATAGCACAAGACAAGCCTGCTGCAAATGTGAGATAAACTCGCCACAAAGACAAGAGGAAGGGCCGATGGATTCAATTACACAGCCTGCCGGATGGGAGGCAGAGGTGCTTTGCCACTGGTATGACTCTGTTGCCAGGTGAAGTCGTGTCAGCATCGTAACCAGATCCGGGGCACAATGGTAGGGCATCTAACTTGACATCAGAAGCTTGCACGTCCGATTCACGTTGGGTCCAATCATGTAAGGGTTGCAGCGCGATTCGAACACTCGCAAATAAAACAAACTCAAAACACATTTAGATCAATTGTTCTTGCACTGCATACTCAGAATTCTTCTTCCAACCAACGTGAGCTTCCGTGACAGAGCATGTAAATCATCAACAGTGGCAAGTTACAGGCACCCGAAGCTGTGAGCGAGCCAACTGATGATCTCAACTGTGGTAAAGTGCAGCACCCAAATACAAGATCTAAGGTAAGAGAGGGCCCCCCTTGACATGGAAACATGAAGGTGCAAACCAAGCAATTGTACTATCATTTGATCAATGTTTCACCGATCAATCGGTGAACCAGTTGAGGAGCATGACGATGAAGAGCAGAAGAAGATCGCACCCATAGTTGAAGACGACGTCGACTGCACCTCTAGCTGAAAATGGCGATGGTTGATGATTATGGCGACAATAGAAATAAATCATTGGCTCTGCCTTACCACCTAGAATGCAGTCTAGTGAGTGGTTGGATTCAGTTAGCGCCTCTTCCTAAAGGAACTAGGAAGGATACAGTATGGTCCTTCGATCCTTCATGGCAAACTCTCTCAAAACATGCTCTACTTCATGAACCACCCCAAGTCGTCGGAACCACTGAGCCAAGACCTGCGATGCTTCTTCGCCAACCACGATACCATCCCTCTCCAGATCCATCAGAAAGGCCAGCGCTTTCTCGAGGCTATTCTCCGTCTCATAGGCACCCAACATCAGGGCGACGCACTTATCGCTCGGTCGGACTCCCACACCCCTCATGTTCTCCAACACACTGCGAGCTTTGTCGCTCCGACCGGCCACACAGTAAGCGTTCACGAGAAGAGCACAAAACCTATCATCAGGAACAATGCCTGCGAACTGTATGCCATCAAACACTCGCTGAGCTCCATCAGCATCGCCTACGGTGGAGTAAGCTCTCAGCAACGCCTTGTAGACTTCTCTTCCAGCGTATATTTCTTGAGCCTCCATCTCCCTCATTAAACCCTCTGCAAGCTCTGGCATTCCACCCCGGATATAGGCCATCATCATTGAGCCGTATGATCTCCTGTCCAACGGTAGGCCGAGCAATTTTATCTCTTCGAATAGTTCCCTGGCTTGGTTAAGTTCCCCGGCCTTGCTGTACATGTGAATCAGCACAGTCAGGGTGACTTGATCACACGAGAAACCCCTGCTCTTCATGGCTAGGTACGTGTTCTCAGCATTTTGCAAGAGATTCTTCTTTGCGTAAGTGTCGATTAGTTTGGTGTAGTCACGAACATTAGCTTCGAAAGAATCTTCAACCAGTGCATATTCCATAACCTAAGATGAAAGGATTGAAAGGATGATGCCAGGATTACCAAAACATAAATCCTGAGCACAATTTAAATTACTAGGAAGTAAGATTTAAGAAAAAATAAATAGACCGTAGACATTTAAATCATCAATAGAAATAAGGGTTAAATGCCTTTTGCCCCCTTGCAGTTGCACCAAAAAATCATTACCCCACCTAAAGTTTAAAATCCCCACTTTGTCCCCATTTCTTAGCACAAGCACCCCCTCACGATGGGGTGAAGTGGTATGCATGCACAAAACCAGGTACAAATTTCCATGAGGCACACTGTGCAAAGCTTGAAGAGTTTTGTGTCACCAAGGGAGTAGATATCCTTTCCGTGATTTCATTACCATGGTAACATCATTATTTACCATGTTGTATTAGTTTAGTCCATACCGACCAATGAAACTTTAAGAAATAAAATGAAATGACCCATCCCACCTCCAGTGCAGGTGTTTTGTACTGTGGATATGAGTGCATCGTACGGAACAATACATCAAGTGCAGGAATATATACCTAGTTGTTCTACTGCTTAAATATGCAATACACATTTAAACCAGTGCACGAACCTACTAATAATCCTAGACTGAACTGATCATTAAATTATAGCCTAGTTCAAATGAGTTTCAAACAAATCTTATAGAAACTGTTCTTTTCAGGCAATCTTCTAAAAGAATTCTTGGCACCAATCAAATGATATACATGCCCGGTTCCCTCGAGTATAGGGAACAAAAACAATAAGTGTTTTCCCAATATTAGAAAAGGGTTCTAGATCTGCTAGTTCTCCACATAATGAAGAGTATCGTATCTGATTTTTTTTGTGCAGTTGATCTGAAAAGGTTCAAACACCAACCTCCACCACCACCACCACCCCACCCCCTTGAAATGTCAACGCTCTAACCAATCAGGTATGACCTTGTTGATCCCTACCTGATCATTGTATTCAATACACGAAGTGAAACAACTTGAAATGTAATGAACAAAGAAATAAAGGAGGTCCATAGTATGATGCTAAATATCGTGTAGGAAAATTATGAAAGAATTGGAGAAATAATACATTATCTTGCATATTAAACATGAAGTTTAGAAGCAAACAAATCAAATATCAAAGGTTCAATTATAAGAACCAGACAAAGCAGACCAGTACAGAAAGAAATTTTCATTATTACATGGAAAAACAAACAATTAGGCAACTGACCTCGGAAAGCAGAAGATTTCCTAACCTCTTCATTTCTTTAAGAATTGATAGCCAATCAGCCCTGTTGGGCCTCATCACCTTGACCCATGAAGCCAGCAGGAAAAGAAGATTTTCATCTTGAGAGAAGCATATGATACGTTTCATTAGGGCCCTGCAGCGATTGGTCATCTTTGGAGAAAGCTGAGATATGGCCTGTTTCTGGGCCTCTGTTATGTCAGGGCCTATGTCGTGCCATTTTAGTTTTGATTCTTCTTTCTTATCAATCTCATTCTCTTCTTCAAGGGCACTGACTCCCAACTGGAGCAAAGACTGGGGGTGTTTAACGTGATGCTGTGAGAAAGATGGACCTTGAAAAAATATCCGCGGAGATTGGTGAAAGGAGTTGGTGGTGGTGGTGGTTAAGATGTGAAGCGGGTAGAAATTGGATAACAGGAATGAAGAAACACAAAGCATGATAGCAACAAAGAAACCAATATTCCTTCCACAAAAAAAAAAAAAAAAACTAAGAAACCAATATGCTGTAGTGCTTATTGGTTGCAAGAAAAACCCATTCGTCACATAATTTGCATAGGTAATGTAAAAGAGGTGAAAGAAACAATAAAATAGTAAGATGAAGCACGAATAGAAGGGAGAAGATGGATACAATTTTTTCAGGTATTGAGAAGTGATTTAAGCATCAACTGACTGCTCTTCAAATCTGAAGCTAACGACAAATATTTCCAATTAATGATAAAATAACCTGATATCATGAAAGTTATAAGGGTTGCGCTCTTTCAAGAACCTAAGGCCTGTAAGGGAAAACAATTGAATTAGTCCACATGAGATCTGTCTCAAGATCTAATTCACAGATAATAAGAAGAAATTTCAATAAAAAAGAAAACTTTCTGTTAGATACACTCATAATAAAAATTTAACAGGGTAAATTTTTTCACGTGCAACTCAACCTAGAATAAATCATAGAAGTGTAACATGTTATAATTGAACAAACATCTAAGATGGATAAAAAATACATGAAAGAAAGAAGAAAAGGAGAACAAAAAGTCAGAGAAAAACAACTAAATCTCAGCTGTATCCCAAAAATGAGTAAGAATTTCCCACTGGGTGTTCCATAATGTCAACATATTCAAAGAAAGAGAATAAGGAATTGCCACTATAGTAGCACTACTAATTGAAAGAACAATGTGTACATGACCCACCAGATCAACAACATACTGTTCCATTGATTCGGTTCGAACCAGACCATACACACTTTTAGTTTTATACCCGACATTTACGAACATTCATTGGCCAAAAGCTGGTTTCTGTACGAAATGAGTCAGTCATGCTTGGAGACTTGGAGTAATTCAGAAGAAAAAAAAAGTCCTTCCCACTCTCAACCCTTTGTGTTGGTAAGAATGATATTTGATCCACCTTAATTCCGTTGTTGGACTTTCACAGTAGTCATAGTATTATATTTATAAGGGTTATTTTGACTTTGCCCCCCAAATTTTGCCTTGAATTAGACTTTACCCCCCATATTTTCATTAATTAGACTTTACCCCCCAAAACTAACTGTTCCGTCAGCTCACCATCTAAGAGAGAGTGAGCTGACGGTAAAGAAATAAAGTTTTGGGGGGTGAGCTAACGGAACAGTTAATTTTGGGGGGTGAAGTCTAATTAATGAAATAATGCGGGGTAAAGTCTAATTCAAGGCAAAATTTGGGAGGCAAAGTCAAAATAATCTTATTTATAATAGGTGCGGGGTGGATAGATCTCTCTGAAGTACGCATTCGACGGTCATTGGTATGTGCCAAGCTGCACAATCAGGGTCACTGCGATAATCTTTTTCCAAACATTGGTTCTATAGAGTGGGGGGGTGCAATATGTATGTAACCTGCATCCCATTTTTTTTTTTGATTTTATCTATTTTTAAATCCGAACGGAGGTGGGAGTGTCCAAACCTCCATCTAAGCCATCATTAACGCTCATATGATCGTTTTATGAGTTAAAGTTTATAAGTTCGACATAGGGTTTATGGTTGATAAACAGGGTTAGATTAGATTAAGGGCTTAGATTATCCTCTCAAAGCCAGTTACTTTAGTATTCATAGCAACAAGTAAAACTACCCTGCAATTAAGTGTGTCGGCTGCTTTGTTCTCAACCCCCGCCTTATGCTTCAGCAGAAAGGTATACGCTTACAAGAACTCGAGTTTCGACCCATTGACTATGTCGGAAGTTCAAATTTCTGGGAGTTGAGATACTTCAAAGCCTCATGATATGTATCGAGGACAAACTCTTGCAGTAGCAAATAATGTCACCAATACCGTAAAGCTTGGACTACCACATAGAATTCATTATCATAAGTAAAATACCTCTGTTTGCTTCATTAGCCTCTCACTAAAATATGCAATTGGGTGTCTTTCCTGACTTAGAACTCCATCTATTCCAATGTCGGAGGCGTCCTATGCAACCTCAAATGCATTCATGAAGTTGGGGAGGTGTATAACAGGAGCTTCCGTCATTCTAGTTTTGATCTCCCCAAACGCTTTGGCAACATCGTTCGTCCACTGATAGTCCCCTTTCTTTATACAACCTAAGCCGTTGTGGTGTTGAACCCCTTTATAAAATGATGGTAGAAAGTGACTAGGCCATAAAAACTACGAATCTCATGGATGTTCTTAGGTTCACTCAAGCCGCTTTACTATAGATTGCGCCTTTTGGAGGTCTGTAGACACACCCTCTGAGAAGACTATAAATCATAAGAAGATAACTCAATTGGTAAGGAAGGAGCACTACTTTAGGTTGGCATACAAACTCTATTTCCTCATAGTATTGCACACTTGTCTCAGACTCTCAGATGGCCCAAATGTTCTCCTTAGATCCAGGGGTGGAGCCAAGATTTTCTTAAAGGGGGCAAAGATATAAAATAATAGCAACTATGAAGGACAAAAACTTACATTCATAAAATAAAATTAGAATTTGAAGTTCAAAACTCCAAATACATCAATCACAATAATCTTATACATGTTTAATTTGATTCTAATAATAACAAACGCAAAACGCAAAAGGTATTACAATTTGCATAAATTTTGACAATTACTTTTTATTTTCATAATTATACATAGTAACAAAATCTCAATTTACATACAAGCAATTCAATTTGTATACGAGACTTACATAGATAATTAAAATTTTGAACAAACAACTTGTAGTTAATCTAATATTGATATGAACACAATAGTATTTTCTTATAAGAGAACCCATATGATCCAAATCCTAGATATAAGAGATTTATGGCAAAAAGGAAAAAACATGGAATCAAAATTATACAGTTTTCCGAAAGATCAAAACCCTAAATTGCTAAATCGATGGAACCAATCCCACATATCGCTTAATACATGTTTGCACCATATCCATGTAAATTGAAGTTTGAATTTTTAGATTTTATCACTAAAATAAAATCTGGTTAGACTTGGTCCAACCTTAATCAGAAAGTCAAGCCCAACATGGGCTCTATTCAGGATTAGATTGGCCACATCTGAGGTGGGTTCAGAAGCTACTTGCCCATTGGAAACCTTACTTCAAGGAACCAACTGAACATCCCATAGCTTAAATAGACATAAGGGGGGGGGGGGGGGGGGGGGGGGGGGATCCGTACACAACAATAAGTGACCTGAGAAAATGCGATGCCGACGGAGACGAGGCCTGCTGGTGGCTGTCAGCCCATGGGGCCTGGCCGGGGCACCGACTTCTCTCTTTGCTTCTTGCCGATTTGTTGCCGTGCACCACCAATAGCGAGAGAAATCGAGAGAGGAAGAGAAATTGAGAGAGATGAGAGGGCTGGAGATGAGATTGAAAGGGAGATCGGGTGAGAGTAGAGAAGGGGGGGCAATGGCATGAAGGTTATGGGGGTGATGAAACCCTAGAGGGGCTAAGGTGTACGGGATAGAGAGGGGCAATAGGGTTGGCTGGGGTGGTAGGGGGGTTGGTTGAAAAAAAAAAAAAAAAAAGGTGTACAAGGGATAGTGTACAGGTGTTGGTTTTCATGGGATGTGGATGGTACTCCGACCGTCCTGTAAATCTCCAAAATGGATGAGGATGGTACAACCATTGGAACAGTCACTGCTCTCTTATTGGTCCATTCAATGGTGCGTATGTCATTTCATGCCACTAATCATGATCAAAAGCCTTTGAAATGGACCAATGAGAGAGCTGTGAATGTTCCAACCTCTTTAAAGAGGTCTGGTGGATGCCATTTCATGCTATTGGTCTGGTGGATGAGTTTGGTTGTATGGTTTGGTTGACGATGTATTGTAAGGAAGATTTGGTGAGGGGTTTAGCTTTGATTTAAAGAGAGAGGTTGTTTTGCCCCGGTTTCAACCCCCGGGCTCAAAAAATCACAAAAAACACACACACACACAGACAGAGAGAGATATAGAGAGAGAGAAAGTTGCCACTTGAGGTTGCCACATGGCATCTAGAGAACATGAGAAAGTTGCCATGTGGCACCTAGTTGTTTTAGGTCTACTACCTTAGTATTATAGTATAGATGTCGACTTAGGCAAATCGAAGAGCGACAGTATTAATGCCATAAGGTCGGTTCGAATCCACATAAAATGTTGGTCGGTAATCACCAACACACAACACTAGGGTGGGTTAGGGTTTCGACCGGGTAGATAGATGAGGAAGGAGGAGGCAATGGCGGCAACATGCACAGGAGCCGATAGCGTTGGGGCTCTGCAAGGGACCGACGATGGAGGTTTTCACTGTTGCCGACGAGAACGAGAGGAAGGAGGGGAGAGAAGGTGGCGGTAGGGGAGAAACATGGATGGGTGGAACCCGGCTTGGGCAATTGTAAGGTGGGTTGGGTCATGGTTGAGTTGAGCTAAGGCGAACCCGATTAATATTTAAACATGCTCAGATTGAGGGTCTGGGTTAACCAATCCAACCCGAACCCGTTATTCAAATACACATACATCAATAAAGAGATATAGTGTAGATTTTGTAATTATGTTTATGATTGAGATGTAATAGCTTCTAAGATGTTTTGATAGAGATATAAAAGCCATTCAAACCAATCATTGTATGCTTTTTTTTTTTCTTATCTTTATTTTATACTTTTCTTTCTTATTTATGAGTTTTAATAAACAAATATATCAAATTGAAAGTTTTATGAAAGGTTAGGATTAGGATAGACTAAATTACCCGTTGGGGTTGGGTTGAGCACCAATCCAATCCAACCCGTTCACGAAAAATTAAACCCATTTCACCCGATACAACCCAACAGATCTAAAAAAAATAGTGCATTGTTGGTGAAACTTGGGGTTGGGTTTAATTTTTTTGTTATTTTGCAGGGACCCCACAGTCAGTACATTGCTTGTCAGTACTTACAGCACAAGATATACCATGGTACGAATTATACCATGTCTGTAATATTGCCACACAGCAGCACAGGTTTAGATCAACTGTTCTTGCAAATAAAACTACTCAGACATGTTTAGATCAACTGTTCTGCACTGCATATTCAGAATTCTGCGTCCAACCAACATGAGCTTACGCAACAGAGCAACCAAATCATCAACAGTGGCAAGTTACAGGCACCCGAAGCTGTGATCGAGCCCACTGATGAGCTCACCTGTGGTAAAGTGCAGCACCCAAATACAAGATCTAAGGTAAGAGAGGGGCCCCCTTGACATGGAAACATGAAGGTGCAAGCAATTGTACTAGCATTTGATCAATGTTTCACCGATCAATCGGTGACCCAGTTGAGGAGCATGATGATGAAGAGCAGAAGAAGATGGCACCAATAGTTGAAGACGAAGACGATGACGACTGCGCCTCTAGCTGAAAATGACGATGGTTGATAATTATGGCGAGGCTCTGCCTTACCACCTAGAATCCAGTCTGGTGTAAGTGGTTGGAATCAGTTAGCACCTCTTCCTAGAGGAACTAGGAAGGATGCAGTATGGTCCTTCCATCCTTCATGGCAAACTCTCTCAAAACATGCTCTACTTCATGAACCACCACCCCAAGTCGTCGGAACCACCGAGCCAAGACCTGCGATGCTTCTTCGCCAACCACGATACCATCCCTCTCCAGATCCATCAGAAAGGCCAGCGCTTTCTCGAGGCTATTCTCCGTCTCATAGGCACCCAACATCAGGGCGACGCACTTATCGCTTGGTCGGACTCCCACACCCCTCATGTTCTCCAACACACTGCGAGCTTTGTCGCTCCGACCGGCCACACAGAAAGCGTTCACGAGAAGAGCACAAAACCTATCATCAGGAACAATGCCTGCGAACTGTATGCCATCAAACACTCGCTGAGCTCCATCAGCATCGCCTACGGTGGAGTAAGCTCTTAGCAACGACTTGTAGACTTCTCTTCCAGCATATATTTCTTGAACCTCCATCTCCCTCATTAAAGCCTCTGCAAGCTCTGGCATCGTCGCCGTGGTAGTGTGAGATCGTCGCCACCGTCCCCCGGAAGAATTCCGTCGAACTGGTTAAACGGCGGGGCCAACCTTAGGTACCGCCGGGGAACCAAAGACTGGAGAAGTAGGTGAACCGGGCCCGTGGGTTGTCGCGCGCGTACAGGGAGGCCAGGCGAAGGGACTCCGACGACGCGAACCAGGAGTTGATCCCGCTCAGTGTGCCTGCATAAGGCATTTTTCATAAATAAATAATAAAACGCTGCAGCTTCGGTCATGAGTTGACGAAGGAGCTGAGGGAGAGGACGTACCAGTAGCCCTCCCGTCGCTGCCGCTGCCTCCCATTGTCCCGAGGGAGACGGGGAAGGTGCTGCTGAGGTGCTGTGCCACATCTGGGAGGTGGACAGCAATAGGGATCCCCCACGACGCCATGTCGAACAGTGTCCCGTTGCTCAAGATCAGTAGCCGAGGGCTCCACCCGGCTCTTTCTCTGGCGAATACAATGACGGACTGATTCATCTCTCTGTCGAACAATGTCCCGTTGATCCCGCTCAGCACCAATGTTCGACAGAGAGATGAATCAGTCCGTCATTGTATTCGCCAGAGAAAGAGCCGGGTGGAGCCCTCAGCTACTGATCTTGAGCAACGGGACACTGTTCGACATGACGTCGTGGGAGATCCCCGTTGCTGTCCACCTCCCAGACGTGGCGCAGCACCTCAGCAGCACCTTCCCCGTCTCCCTCGGGACAATAGGAGGCAGCGGCAGCGGCGGAAGGGCTACTGGTACGTCCTCTCCCTTAGCTCCTTCGCCAACTCAGGTTCGAAGCTGCAACGTTTTATTATTTATTTATGAAAAATGCCTCATGCAGGCACACTGAGCGAGATCAACGCCTGGTTCGCGTCGTCGGAGTCCCTCCGCCTGGCCTCCCTGTACGCGCGTGACAAGCCACGGGCCCGGTTCACCTACTTCTCCAGCCTTTGGTTCCCCGGCGGGGTCGTGTACCAGTACCTAAGGTTGGCCCCGCCGTTTAACCAGTTCGACGTGGCGGAATTCTTCCGGGGGATGGTGGCGACGATCTCGCACTATCCCTGATATAGGCCATCATCATTGAGCCGTACGCTCTCCCTGTCCAACGGTAGGCATAGCAATTTCATCTCTTTGAATAGTTCCCTAGCTTGGTAAGGTCCCCGGCCTTGCTCTACATGTGAATCAGCACAGTCTGGGTGACTTGATCACACGAGAAACCCCTGCTCTTCATGGCTAGGTACGAGTTCTCAGCATTTTGCAAGAGATTATGCATTGTGTAAGTGTCGATTAGTTTGGTGTAGTCACGAACATTAGCTTTGAAAGAATCTTCAACCAGTGCATATTCCATAACCTAAGATGAAAGCATTGAAAGGATGATGTCAGAATTACCAAAACATAAATCCTGAGCACAATTTAAACTACTGGGAAGTAAGATTTAAGAAAAAATAACAACACCACAAATTAGTCCCACATCGTTTAGAAAAATATAGACTATGGGCTATATACCTAACTTTTCATCACTAACATACCAACACATGTTTTAAAATTGTACGTTGTTGTGGATCCCCATAAGAACTCCATAGTTAAGCATACTGGGCGAAGGCAGTTCTAGACTTCTAGGATGAATGATCTCCGGGGTAGTCCTCGTGCGGTATGGACAAAATGGATAATATCTTGTGTGTGGGGTGACATGTTATATAATGAACTTTGATGCTATCCGGTGCTTTAATACTGGTATGAATACCATAACTTTTTCATTGTCGTAACTTTCTAGTGTGATCTGAGTTGTTCACTTGAATCCACCCATTTGAAGGTTGAGAGATCTAGGAATGAAGTCTGACAACTAGGTAGCCATTTCAACTAAATCAGTTTAAGCTGACACATTATGTAAATAACAAACCTTAGCCCAGCTATGCCCCCTGGAGGGATCTAACAACACCAGATATTTGATTGCTTAAATCAAATATAAGAAATTATGGGAAGAAGAAGAAGAATAAATCAATAATATTCACAAATATTTTTTATTTTTGAGGAATCCTCATAATATTCAGAAATATTATAGTGAATTTCAGCAATAACTGAAAATGAGATTTCATATAGTCAAAAAATCTTTAAAAAACTTAATGGGTCTCCCCTTTATATATAAACAAGTTTTTTCTCAGTAAAAGGGGCAGCCAAATAAAAATCTAAGCAAAAATCCTCAGTTTCTTATGAAACACTTTTAGATCCACAATTACCTTGATAGAAGACACCTTATAGAATACTTTCCGTAAATCATTTTTGCAGTGGAATTTCATATCAAACTCGAGATGATCGCACTTTAAAAATTGTGAACTTCTTCCTTAAGTTGCATCCACACCCAAGTCTACCCAAGTCCTTTTGTTTCATACACCAGTTAATATCAAATCTCTTTATCTTTGTTCATTTAAGTCAAAAAAATAATATTTATAAGTGGTTTGCATAAAATTTTTCTTTTGTTTACTTCTTGAGTTTTTTATTTGTTCGAAGTGCTCTATGTTAAACTTCGGTTACTTCTAAAGCAAGATATTGTTTACCTTGATTGTTCTGGGCCTTGATATTGAGTTTCTTGAAATAATGCCACTCACCTGTATAATCTGCAAGCACTTCTCCAGTTACCTTCTTATTAGATGTTCTAAGGAACCCTACATATTTAGTAAACAAGTTCCAATTTTGCTTTATTTTTTCAATTTAAATACCAACATCATATTTTAATCAATATTAGGATCTCATATATTATTACTTACTTGTAGAGAACAATATGTTGCATCCAAATATTCATCTCGCATAATTTTATATCATTTCCATTGTTCCTATTATCTTTCTGGGGGCCAATAACCTATGTCCGACGCATGTTATCATTTTTTGAAGTCATCTCATTCTAAAGCATATAATTGCTAATGCTAGATCATAGACCACTATACAAAAGCAAATATCATTACATACTGATATCTCTGTTGGATAAATGTTAACAAGCAAGATAATTATATGTTGTGCATGAGATCATGTTCGCAAGCACAGAAGATACTCATATTTCCAGCTGAAAGTAAAAGTTCTTTTACAGTTTATCCAGAGATAGAGAAAGCAACATCATGACCAAATTATGCTAATTTAATGGTGTTTCATACTAATGCTGACTTCTAGAGATGACTACTAAGGATCATGAATGGTGAGCTCTTCACCTAAGTGATAAAAAATACATCAGCTGTTTCTTTGGTTAAAAAAGAGAAACTAACTTACCTGTCATTTTGAATGGCAGACAAAAGTTGGTCTTCACATGGTGGAAGAAGCTTGGATATGATAGCAGCATAGGAAAATCCCATGAATGCAATGACGCCGAATATAACAAAGATTGATCCCCAAAACAGATCTGTTCTTGAATAAAAATGAAATGGGATTGCTCGTTCCGTCATGCTAAGATTCCTCCGATCCTTCGATTGGGGGGGAGGACGTGAAAAGCAATACTATTCCAGCAGCAACAATATTCCTTCCCCGGATAGCTGTACCAAACTTATTAACGTGGCATCATAGGTTGCCGCCTATAACACAAACTCTGTTGAGGGTATATAAATCATGATAATGCATCATAAATGAAATAATTATTATGTTCATGTTAAAGAATAATTAAAAGACATGGTCGATGAATTTTTCCCCTGAATGGCAAATGCTGAATAATTTGTTATTCAAATAGCAGGGCATGGAATCTTTTCCTAACACAATCTCAGATGACACCATCACCATTACACATGAAATGCACGTTAAGTAAACACATCACGTTCGAAAGGTCTCCTAAGGTTAAAGAACTAGTTGGTTTTCTACGATCATCAACAAAATTAGAAGAGTTGCATGATATTATGTGTCTCTGTGCATGACCTATTTATGTTTATTATCATGACATGTATCGATCCTTGCAGTGTCGGTACGAGTCTGCACAAGGTTTGGATGTAGAAGTGCAAATGATCCCACCCGAGCTTCACAGCAATAGCTGTGAATGGGTTTGAAATCTCGGCCAATACCGGTAGGTACCGGCCGGTAGGTACCGGCCGGTACATACCGGTTTTGCCCGGTTTGTGACCGGTATAGCACCCGATCCCGATACGTGGCCCATACCGCCCGGAACCGGTAGGGCAAACATCAACTTCTGAAAGTAATTAAGATGACAGTATTATCGAAATTTCTCCCTTAATATGTAGGAGATGAGTTTATATTATTTGGATTCATGGTCAAAATGTTATCTATGAAAACAAAAAAGAAACGAAATTTCACCAGATATTCTTCGGTGGAACTTTCCATTCCATCAGGACTCTAAAAATTTCAGGAAATACGATGTGTAATGATTCATGTATTGTGTGAAGCATTAAATTTCTCAAATCCAATTAACCTGTTTGAAAAACATGCATTGCATTTCACAAATCTGAGCTGAAAATAACTCACTCTATCAGATATCCATGCTTAGATAAGAAATCCCCGAATCTGGAAGCCAGAGTTAAGGATCGTCATGGAATACTCAACATCTTCAAAAAAAAAAAATCAAAAGAGCAAGGTATCGGTTTCCGGATCCATGAAAGAAACCACTAGATCTCAAATTATTCGAAGAAACTGACGAAATTTCAAGGTCGGAAATCGTTGATCCAACAAATTTCGAACAGATGATGCAGCAATCGATGGAGGTTTCGAAGAAGGAATAGGTTGCCAGGGCTTCTGAGAGGAAGAGTACCGTACAGGACAGTTGAGAGCTGGGATCCAGCTTCAGAAGAGGGAAGTGTTTCGGAGGGGTAAGAGGCCGCAACGATCGCCTTGCGGTGCTCCATTTCGCGTCCCCCCTTTTTATAGAAGTGTTATTTTGACTTTGCCCCCCAAACTTTGCCTTGAATTAGACTTTACCCCCATAATTTCATTAATTATACTTTACCCCCCAAAACTAATTATTCCGTCAGCTCCCCATCTAAGAGAAAGGGTGCGCCGATGGAAAAGAAATAAAGTTTTGGGCAGGTAGTTTTGGGGGATAAAGTCTAATTAATTAAAAGATGGGAGGTATAGTTTAATTCAAGACAAAATTTGGGGAGCAAAGTCAAAATAATCCTATTTATAATAGGTGCGGGGGGGGGGGGGGGGGGGGGGGGGGGATAGATCTATCCGAAGCAAGGAACAAAAAATCGATATATTTCGTGAAATATCGCGAAATATATCGGAAATATGAAAACCCTATACGAAATACCACATGCAATCTCAAGCAAAACTGGAAATGTCAAAATATAGAGTGGTTTCGCGAAATATCGCGATATTTCCACGATATATTTCCATCTCCACGAAATATCGCGATATTTTGTTAAAATTTTACAAAAATTTTAAAAAAATTCACAAAATTTATTCGAAATTCTGTGACTGACTAGTTATAAAAGGGGACTGGGGGGCCTGGTTCTCAGCAGCTTATTTACATATAATAACTTAAAGTAAATGTCTACATTTACTATAAGTTATTATATGTAAATAAGCAAATACCCCCCATTTGATTTCAATAAAAATATCAAAAAAATCAAAAAACAAATGAATCAAAAAGTAAACTTTCAGTTTTAGTAGGAGAAAACAGTTTTTATGGATTTTTATAAAATCTACATATTGAGAAAAATGATTAAATCAACTCCTTTTTAGCTCAAAAAATTCCACAAGATGTAAAAGTACGAGTGCATCAATAAAACCATGGTTCGTCTTAGAAAATTTTGAATGTATAAAAAAATTTCTATATAAAAAACTCTTTTTCTGACTTAGTAAAAAAACAGTGTTTCACATTTCAGCATAATTTTTGCACAATTTCAAATTTTCATAACTTTCTTGTTTTAAGTCCGCTTTCAAAATCGTTTGAAATATTATTTTAACAATCAACTAATCTTTATTTCAAAAATACTTTTATCCAAAAAAAAGATTAAAATATATTTAAAAAATATATATCAAAACCAAATCAAATAAGATTGCACAAGACTCACAGACTCAATACATTGAATATGTTATGTGAAGCTCTACACCCCTATATAGGGTACAAATATTATTTGATTGTTCCAAAGTGTGCATCTATACTTGGTTTATGACTATTCAGAGTTTCACTAAAAAATTTCATCAAAAAATCAATATTTCCACCATTTCTACACAATTACAATATTTTCACACTGTCGAAATATTTCCACGAAATATTTCCATATCCAGAAGGTCGAAATTTCCACAGAACTGGAGATTTTGAACCTTGATCTGAAGTACGTTGGTTATGTGATACTTGATGTGCTTGAATGTTAATATAGTAGACTTAGTATTATAAAGAGTTAATCCGACCAGTTGAGAATTTCCAACCCAAGATTGGGTTGAGTTAGGGTTACGGTTAGGATAGACTAATTACCAGTTGGGCTTGAATTGAGCACCAACCCAATCCAACCCGCCTAACTTTCACCCAATCCAACCAACTTGAGTTTCACCAAAATTAAACCCGACTTCAAGTTTCACTCTATCCAACCCCACAATATAATAAAAATAGTGTATTGTTGGTGAAACTAGAGGTTGGGTTTAATTTTTTTTGTTATTTTGAAGGGACTCCACAGTCAATACATTGCCTGTCAGTGCTTAGACCACAAGATATACCATAGTTCCAATTATATCATGTCTGTAAGCACAGGTAAGCCCGCCACCACAAAGACAGGAGGAAGGGCCACTTGATTCAATTACACATCCTGTCGGATGGGAGGCAGAGGTGCTTTGCCACTGGTATGACTCTGTTGCCAGGTGAAGTCGTGTCAGCATCATAACCAGATCAGAGGCACAATGGTAGGGCATCTAACTCGACATCAGAAGCTTGCGTGTCCGATTCACGTTGGGTCCAATCCCCATGCCAACAATTTTCGCTTCTCAAAAAAAAAAAATTAAAAATCGTGTAAGGATTGCAGCGTGATTCAAACACATTTAGATCAACTGTTCTTGCACCGCATACTCAGAATTCTTCTTCGAACCAAAGTGAGCTTACGCAACAGCGCATGCAAATCATCAACAGTGGCAAGTTACAGGCACCCGAAGCTGTGAGCGAGCCCACTGATGATCTCAACTGTGGTAAAGTGCAGCACCCAAATACAAGATCTAAGGTAAGAGAGGGCCCCCCTTGACATGGAAACATGAAGGTGCAAACCAAGCAATTGTACTATCATTTGATCGATGTTTCACCGATCAATCGGTGATCCAGTTGAGGAGCATGATGATGAGGAGCAGAAGAAGATCGCACCCATAGTTGAAGACGACGACGACTGCGCCTCTAGCTGAAAATGGCGATGGTTGATGATTAAGGCGACGATAGAAATAAATCGGCTCTGCCTTACCACCTAAAATGCAGTCTGGTGTAAGTGGTTGGAATCAGTTAGCACCTCTTCCTGAAGGAACTAGGAAGGATGCAGTATGGTCCTTCCATCCTTCATGGCAAACTCTCTCAAAACATGCTCTACTTCATGAACCACCCCAAGTCGTCGGAACCACCGAGCCAAGACCTGCGATGCTTCTTCGCCAACCACGATACCATCCCTCTCCATATCCATCAGAAAGGCCAGCGCTTTCTCGAGGCTATTCTCCGTCTCATAGGCACCCAACATCAGGGCGATGCACTTATCGCTCGGTCGGACTCCCACACCCCTCATGTTCTCCAACACACTGCGAGCTTTGTCGCTCCGACCGGCCACACAGTACGCGTTCACGAGAAGAGCACAAAACCTATCATCAGGAACAATGCCTGCAAACTGTATGCCATCAAACACTCGCTGAGCTCCATCAGCATCGCCTACGGTGGAGTAAGCTCTCAGCAACGCCTTGTAGACTTCTCTTCCAGCGTATATTTCTTGAACCTCCATCTCCCTCATTAAACCCTCTGCAAGCTCTGGCATTCCACCCCTGATATAGGCCATCATCATTGAGCCGTACGCTCTCCTGTCCAACGGTAGGCCGAGCAATTTCATCTCTTCGAATAGTTCCCTGGCTTGGTTAAGTTCCCCGGCCTTGCTGTACATGTGAATCAGCACAGTCAGGGTGACTTGATCACACGAGAAACCCCTGCTCTTCATGGCTAGGTACGTGTTCTCAGCATTTTGCAAGAGATTTTGCTTTGCGTAAGTGTCGATTAGTTTGGTGTAGTCACGAACATTAGCTTCGAAAGAATCTTCAACCAGTGCATATTCCATAACCTAAGATGAAAGGATTGAAAGGATGATGCCAGGATTACCAAAACATAAATCCTGAGCACAATTTAAATTACTAGGAAGTAAATTTAAGAAAAAATAAATAGACCGTAGACATTTAAATCATCAATAGAAATAAGGGTTAAATGCCTTTTGCCCCCTTGCAGTTGCACCAAAAAATCATTACCCCGCGTAAAGTTTAAAATCCCCACTTTGTCCCCATTTCTTAGCACAAGCACCCCCTCACGATGGGGTGAAGTGGTATGCATGCACAAAACCGGGTACAAATTTCCATGAGGCACACTGTGCAAAGCTTGAAGAGTTTTATGTCACCAAGGAAGTAGATATCCTTTCCGTGATTTCATTACCATGGTAACATCATTATTTACCATGTTGTATTAGTTTAGTCCATACCGACCAATGAAACTTTAAGAAATAAAATGAAATGACCCGTCCCACCTCCAGTGCAGGTGTTTTGTACTGTGGATATGAGTGCATCGTATGGAACAATGCATCAAGTGCAGGAATATATACCTAGTTGTTCTACTGCTTAAGCATGCAATACACATTTAAACCAGTGCACGTACCTACCAATAATCCTAGACTGAACTGATCATTAAATTATAGCCTAGTTCAAATGAGTTTCAAACAAATCTTATAGAAACTGTTCTTTTCAGGCAATCTTCTAAAAGAGTTCTTGTCACCCAATCAAATGATGCACATGCCCGGTTCCCTCGAGTAAGGGAACAGAAACGATAAGTGTTTTCCCAATATTAGAAAAGGGTTCTAGATCTGCTAGTTCTCCACATAATGAAGAGTATCCTATCTGATTTTTTTTGTGCAGTTGATCTGAAAAGGTTCTAACACCAACCTCCACCACCACCACACCACCACCCCACCCCCTTGAAATGTCAAAGTTCTAACCAATCAGGTATGACCTTGTTGATCCCTACCTGATCATTGTATTCAATACACGAAGTGAAACAACTTGAAATGTAATGAACAAAGAAATAAAGCAGGTCCATAGTACGATGCTAAATATCGTGTAGGAAAATTATGAAAGAATTGGAGAAATAATACATTATCTTGCATCTTAAACATGAAGTTTAGAAGCAAACAAATCAAATATCAAAGGTTCAATTATAAGAACCAGACAAAGCAGACCAGTACAGAAAGAAATTTTCATTTTTGCATGGAAAAAAAAACAATTAGGCAACTGACCTCGGAAAGCAGAAGATTTCCTAACCTCTTCATTTCTTTAAGAATTGATAGCCAATCAGCCCTGTTGGGCCTCATCACCTTGACCCATGAAGCCAGCAGGAAAAGAAGGTTTTCATCTTGAGAGAAGCATATGATGCGTTTCATTAGGGCCCTGCAGCGATTGGTCATCTTTGGAGAAAGCTGAGATATGGCCTGTTTCTGGGCCTCTGTTATGTCAGGGCCTATGTCGTGCCATTTTAGTTTTGATTCTTCTTTCTTATCAATCTCATTCTCTTCTTCAAGGGCACGGGCTCCCAACTGGAGCAAAGACTGGGGGTGTTTAATGTGATGCTGTGAGAAAGATGGACCTTGAAAAAATATCCGCGGAGATTGGTGAAAGGAGTTGGTGGTGGTGGTGGTTAAGATGTGAAGCGGGTAGAAATTGGATAACATGAATGACGAAACACAAAGCATGATAGCAACAAAGAAACCAGTATTCCTTCCACAAAAAAAAAAAAAACTAAGAAACCAATATGCTGTAGTGCTTATTGGTTGCAAGAAAAACCCATTTGTCACATAATTTGCATAGGTAATGTAAAAGAGGTGAAAGAAACAATAAAATAGTAAGATGAAGCACGAAAAGAAGGGAGAAGATGGATAAATTTTTTTCAGGAATTGAGAAGTGATTTAAGCATCAACTGACTGCTTTTCAAATCTGAAGCTAACGACAAATATTTCCAATTAATGATAAAATAACCTGATATCATGAAAGTTATAAGGTTTGCGCTATTTCACGAACCTAAAACCTGTAAGGGAAAACAATTGAATTAGTCCACATGAGATCTGTCTCAAGATCTAATTCACAGATAATAAGAAGAAATTTCAATAAAAAAGAAAACTTTCTGTTAGATACACTCATAATAAAATTTTAACAGGGCAAATTTTTTCACGTGCAACTCAACCTAGAATAAATCATAGACGTGTAACATGTTATAATTGAACAAACAGATGGATAAAAAATACATGAAAGAAAGAAGAAAAGGAGAACAAAAAGTCAGAGAAAAACAACTAAATCTCAGCTGTATCCCAAAAATGAGTAAGAATTCCCACTGGGTATTCCATAATGTCAACATATTCAAAGAAAGAGAATAAGGAATTGCCAATATAGTAGCACTACTAATTGAAAAAACAATGTGTACATGACCCACCAGATCAACAACATACTGTTCCATTGATTCAGTTCAAACCAGACCATACACACTTTTAGTTTTATGCCCAACATTTACGAACATTCATTGGCCAAAAGCTGGTTTCTGTACGAAATGAGTTAGTCATGCTTGGAGACTTGGAGTAATTCAGAAGAAGAAAAAAAGTCCTTCCCACTCTCAACCCTTTGTGTTGGTAAGAAATAAGAATGATATTTGATCCACCTTAATTCCGTTGTTGGACTCTCACAGTAGTCATAGTATTATATTTATAAGGTTTATTTTGACTTTGCCCCCCAAATTTTGTCTTGAATTAGACTTTACCCCCCATATTTTCATTAATTAGACTTTACCCCCCAAAACTAACTGTTCCATCAGCTCTCACCATCTAAGAGAGAGTGAGCTGACGGTAAAGAAATAAAGTTTTGGGGGGTGAGCTAACGGAACAGTTAGTTTTGGGGGGTGAAGTCTAATTAATGAAAATATGGGGGGTAAAGTCTAATTCAAGGCAAAATTTGGGAGGCAAAGTCAAAATAATCCTATTTATAATAGGTGCGGGGTGGATAGATCTCTTTGAAGTACGCATTTGAAGGTCATTGGTATGTGCCAAGCTGCACAATCAGGGTCACTGCGATAATCTTTTTCCAAACATTGGTTCTATACAGTGGGGGGGCGCAATATGTATGTAACCTGCATCCCATTTTTTTTTGGTTTTATCTATTTTTAAATACGAACGTAGGTGGGAGCGTCCAAACCTCCATCTAAGCCATCATTAACACTCATATGATCATTTTATAAGTTCGACATAGGGTTTATGGTTGATAAACAGGGTTAGATTAGATTAAGGGCTTAGATTATCCTCTCAAAGCCAGTTACTTTAGTATTCATAGCAACAAGTAAAACCACCCTGCAACTAAGTGTGTCGACTGCTTTGTTCTCAACCCCCGCCTTATGCTTCAGCACAAAGGTATACGCTTACAAGAACTTGAGTCTCAACCCATTGACAATGTCGGAAGTTCAAATTTTCTGGGAGTTGAGATACTTCAAAGCCTCATGATATGTATCGAGGACAAACTCTTGCAGCAGCAAATAATATCACCAATACCGTAAAGCTTGGACTACCACATAGAATTCATTATCATAAGTAGAGTACCTCTGTTTGCTTCATTAACTTCTCACTAAAATATGCAATTGGGTGTCTTTCCTGGCTTAGCACTCCACCTATTGCAATGTCGGAGGCGTCCTATGCAACCTCAAATGCATTCATGAAGTTGGGGAGGCGCATAACAGGAGCTTCCGTCATTCTCGTTTTGATCTCTCCAAACGCTTTGGCAATATCGTTCGTCCACTGATAGTCCCCTTTCTTTATACAGACTGAGTCGTTGTGGTGTTGAACCCCTTTATAAAACGATGGTAGAAAGTGACTAGGCCATGAAAACTACAAATCTCATGGATGTTCTTAGGTTCACTCAAGCCGCTTTACTATAGATTGCTCCTTTTGGAGGTCTGCAGACACACCCTCTGAGGAGACTATAAATCATAAGAAGATAACTCAATTGGTAAGGAAGGAGCACTACTTTAGGTTGGCATACAAACTCTATTTCCTCATAGTATTGCACACTTGTCTCAGACTCTCAGATGGCCCAAATGTTCTCCTTAGATCCAGGATTGGAGCCAGGATTTTCTTACAGGGGGCAAAGATATAAAATAATAGCAACTATGAAGGGCAAAAACTTACATTCATAAAATAAAATTAGAATTTGAAATTCAAAACTCCAAATACATCAATCAATCACAATAATTTTACAATTTAAACATGTTTAATTTGATTCTAATAAAAACAAACGCAAAACACAAAATATATTACAATTTGCATAAATTTTGACAATTACTTTTTATTTTCATAATTATACATAGTAACAAAATCTCAATTTACATACAAGCAATTCAATTTGTATACGAGACTTACATAGATAATTAAAAATTTGAACAAACAACTTGTAGTTAATCTAATATTGATATGAACACAATAGTATTTTTTTATAAGAGAACCCATATGATCCAAATCCTAGATATAAGAGATTTATGGCAAAAAGGAAAAAACATGGAATCAAAATTATTCGGTTTTCCGAAAGATCAGAAACCTAAATTGCTAAATCGATGGAACCAATCCCATGTATCGCTTAATACTACAAGTTTGCACCATATCCATGTAAATTGAAGTTTGAATTTTTAGATTTTATCACTAAAAGCAAACACTAGTATAAGCAATTAAGCAAATATATAGAATAGCAGGACTAAAGAGCTGAAAACCTCAAACAAGACATCAATAATCTCACTTCATTTTTCCTTTGCTTTTAAAGCATTATGAAATGGGCCTCGCTTGGACAATCATGTAAACAGAGAACCCCAAAATCCATGTGAAAGCTCCTTTCCTTCCAACCAGACAAAGCACCCAAAATTCCATAATTCTAAGCCTAAAATTCATTAAAAAAAGACCCACACACAAGAAACCTAATTGTTTATATCCCAAGAATTTACAGATAACAAGGGGGAAAATCTCAAACATCGATGAACAAGAATCAAACCTTAGCCAAACCCAATAAGCCCATAAAATAGATGATCACATATTCACAAAGAAACAAACCTTTAAAGCTTTATCAATCACTCCTTTTAAGGCCTTTATATGATGTGAGGTGGAGCCATCGCTCATCAGTCGTGGTCCGTGGAGGAAAAAAGAACCCGAGAGAGGAGAGAGAGACGTTACAACTTCAAAGCCCACGTCTCCCTGAAGAGCAGCAACGAACATCGAAAGAGGGGTACATACTACGGTTTATTTATTTTTTGATGCTAAAGTTCAATCGAACAATTTTCACGACTGTGGTCCTGTAATCTGCGGTGTGGGATTCCCCTTAGAAGGGGAAAAAAACAACTCACACTCACCAACAAGGCCGCTGTGGGGTGCGAAAGCCAATGAGAGGAGGGGGCAACGCATTATGTTTCACAACTAATCGCCAAAAAAAAAAGGTGGGACCCAGGATATTTTGGGATTTTATTTTTATTTATTTATTTTATTGGGGGGTGGGCAACTTCCCAGTTCCCCCCTCGTCCCTCCCTAGCTCTGCATTTGCTTAGATCGACTGTAGATGAGGATGTCATCAAGTACACGACCAGAAATATACCCATGAAGGGCTTAAGTACTTGATTCATCACCCTCATGAACGTTCTTGGAGCATTGGATAGGCCAAATGTCATGACCATCCACTCATACAACTCGTCCTTTGTCTTGAAGGCGGTCTTCCACTCATCTCCTGGGTGTATCCTTCTGATAGTAGCCACTCTTGAAACCTATCTTCGAGAGATAGTGGCTCATGTCATCATATCCAACATGTCATCTAGAATGGGGGTGGGAAAAAGGTACTTAACCGTGATCTTATTGATTGCACGGCTGTCTATGCACATTCTCATTATTCATCTTTCTTTGGTGTCAAGAGTGAATGTATTGCGCACGTACTTAAGCTTTCCTTTACAAACCCTTTTCTCAGTAGTTCGTCCAGTTGCCTTGTCAACTCAACATGTTCAGTGGGATTAAATCTGTAATGGGGTAAGTTGGGAAGGGATTATCTCGAAACGAGATCAATAGTCCTCGAAAATACTCGGATCCATGAGAAGAAAAAAAAAATCTGATTTCTTTATTAATTTGCAACATAAACATCCCATATTTTTTTCATTAATGATCATGTTCTATAAATAGGCTTATAAAGAGATAAATATGGTAACATGATAAACATAAAAAGTACTAACACGATAAACCTCCTAACAAATAAAGACAAAAGACAATATAAACTTCATACTTATCTAAACACCACTTTTAAAATAAGCTTAAAACTAATTCTGAAAAAAAAATAATATAAAAAATTCAAACATGATTCATCTTTGTAATCCACATCAAGTATTTGCTCCGATAAGGCGATAAGCAAATACTTCTTAGAATCCGACAATCTATTCAGCTTTGAATCCGGCTCTGCATGATATGCTTCTTAGAATCTGACAATCCAAACCATCTGAAAGGTGATCCAGCTCTTCCCAAAGATGATCCAAATACTATCTCGCGAATCCAACGGTCAAAATTTTTCACCTAGCAAATCCAACAACGGAAACTCATCGTGAAGAAGATTTGACGGTCAAAATATATGATCTGGACGATCAGACGATAGAAAGTCATTTTCATATCCAACGGTGGAAAATCATCATCAGTGTTCTGATCTGCTATGATCTATAATATGTGCTCTGATATGCGATCCCCGCATACTCAGATCCCCATCATTGGGCTTTTGTTGTAACTGCCCGAAAGGTGGTTTTGTTCTCGCTGAACTAGGATCGCTAGAGGTGTTTCGCCGTTTCGGGAATCAAAGCCCCTAACAAACTGTGGCTTCAGATACCGCTCAAGCTCTTGGACATGCTCGTAAGCTTGATCTAAAGAGTTGACCAAAATGAACTCTTTCTAAAGATACTCATGGAGTCCGATTTTGAAATCTGGACAAAGTCACTCCGGGGTCTTCGTCGGCATCGCACCGCAGGAGGTACTCATCAAACTTTTCAATGTATACGGCAACAGGCTTGTTTCCTTGCCTCGGACCTTGCCAATGATCGATGAGGTGTGTACATCAAGCTTTTCGATGGACACACACACGCACACTTTTTGCACCCACTAGATGCTCTAGACCACCACCTTTACTACTAAAGAGGTCACGGGCACTTGGATTTCTTGGCCAAACTTTTTTAGACCACATTCGATGATGTTGTTAACAAGAAGGGAAAAGGTAAAGATCATGCCCGTACCATAATAGAAAATAGGTTTAATAGGAAGAAAGAAAAGACACAATCCAATCAATCCAATACATAGTCAAATGGGCATACCAAGCTAGTATCTCTTTCAATGCCCTTAGGCTTAAAAGGTTCAAAGTATGAGTGAAGCAATCAGACTATTTGGTTCGGGAGCACCGACAAACTTGTGTAAAAAAAAATTAAAGACCACACATACTTCCTCGCCGATTACAAAGAGGCATTGCAAACATATGAGTTCACCCTTCATGGTTGATAGTAATCATAAATCATAATCTCTTCCCTTGAACTCTTCTATTAACAAATTGATGATAGTTTTTTCAA
Organism: Chamaelirium japonicum; assembly: GCA_947650365.1. Lineage (NCBI taxonomy): Eukaryota > Viridiplantae > Streptophyta > Magnoliopsida > Liliales > Melanthiaceae > Chamaelirium > Chamaelirium japonicum. The sequence goes on along the minus strand of OX393551.1, from coordinate 69,297,762 downwards.
CCACCACTTCCTAAACTTTACCAAGAATAAATGCATAACATAGAGCATCTTTCAGTAATTACCCACTCAAAGAGCCAACAGTGTGGAAGAAAACCCTAAATTTGAGAAAGATAATTGCTTGCTGCAATCGAACCAAACAGATTCGAAATAGAAAACGATGGGTTCTGCAACTGATTCAAAAGATTACCAGAGAGAAATCAGGAAAACCCTAAATTTGAGAAGGGATTTGATTGCGGCCATCGAACGAAACGGATTGGGAAGAAGAAAAAAAATTCAAGATGGGAACCGAGAGAATCACCTGCGTCAACCTTGCGCAGGTTCCAATTTTATCGGATGTCGTCCGACGAATAAATGTGGATGATGAGGGGGTGAAATGGCGACGGGGATGGCTGCGGTGGCACGATCCGGCGACAGTCAGTGCAGATTCCGCGGCCGGAGAGGAGGTGGAGGTCGGACGACTCGAGCGGGCAAGAAAAAAACCTTGGAGGAGGGAGGAGGTGACTTCGACTGCGGGCTCAACGGCTGCTCCGGCGGTGATGGGAAAGGAAGAGGGGAAATGGTCGCAGCTCCGACGGTGGCGTCCGGCGACGTGGAAGGGCAGGAAGTGAGCAGTTGGGGGGTTATCAGGTGAGAAACGATTTTTTGGGAGGAAACGGGATATGTGGATCAGTTTTAGGGTATGGACAAAATTTCCCATTGTGTCCAACCCCCTCACTCTAAACCCTAAACCCTCCTTTCAAAACTCCAACCAAAGATTCCCTCACTTCAAAACTCCAACCAAACATGTCCCCAATGCTACAATCGGGAATGTCATTTCACCCCTCCCCTTTTGGTGTTGTAATCAAATGAGCCATGAGGGTATGTTCTAAGCAGTTGCTCTTTATTGCAGCCGCTTAGGGGGTGTTTGGTATGTGAAACAGTTATTCTTCTTAATCATCTTCTGGAAGAGATTATTACCGTTAATTATTATTTCTAATGCAATTTGATGATCCAGCATTTCGATTGTCATAGAAACAACCAAAGTGATATTTTTTAGTTCTTAAGTTCTTCATTCCACCGGAACAATTACTAGTCGTTATTTTCAAATCATGGAATTCAGAATGAAAATAGATTCTTCCAGAATGATGCCAAACACCCCCTTATAACTAGGGTTGTTAAAGGGCTCGAGCCAACCCGAAGCCCATTGGGCCGGGCTCGATTTGAGCCTAATTTGGACAGAGTTAGTTTGGGCTTTGGACCAGGATGGGCTTGAACATTCTGGCCCGATTATGTTATGGGCCGGGTATGGACAACCACTAACCTGACCCGAAACCCGAACCGAAGCCCGAAATATTTTATTTTGTATATACAATGAATGCATAGTTTAAAAGTGCCTAAGTTACAAATATCAATGCCTAGGACTTTAAGAGCATTACTTCACATATATCCTTTCAATGTATATCTTAATCTATGCTATTTTCTATTTTTATTGTGTGATCAAGAGAAAGAAAAAAATATTTATGCATATACTGCGTTAGAAATATAGGCTTAATTTGGGCCGATTTTGGGCCTGTGCGTTGTAAAAAAATTTCGGGCTGGGTTTGGGCCAAGCACGAAAATTTTAATTTTGACCCAGCTTGGGTATGGGCACACTCATAAGTTTGGGCCGGGTCTAGACATGGAGTGGCCTGACCCAAACCCAGCCCATTAACAGTCCTATTTTATAACTCGTGCAATGCACATACAAAAATAAGCAAATATATAATAAAAAATTTTAAGAAAATAAAAATATTATTTATGTAATTGAGACTGAAACAACAACATGAGAAATGTTTCTGGATTTCAACATCAGAAATCAAGAATTCAACAACATTTATACAAATGAGCAGAGAGATACGAAGCGTCCAACATCTTGAAATGGAACTATAAACTGGAGAGAGAGAGAGAGAGAGAGAGAGAGAGAGGGGGGGGGGGGGGGGCTGCAACTCGGGTGAGTTGGGCTGGTGGTCAATCCAAGCCCAACCCGAGTTGTAGAATCCTCTACTCACAACCCAATCCAACCCGACCTTCAACCCGTGTTGCCCAACCCAAGCCCAACCTGAGTAAAATTTTTCAAGCTCAGGTTAACGCAAGTTGGTGGGTCGGGTTGCACTCGATAATGCTTATTTTACTACTTGTCCAAAGTTTTAAATTTTAAAGAATAAAATGTCAAAAAGTTTTGTTTTTTCTTATACCTTACCAATAAAGTGTCTCTTACCTTCACTGTATGATGATTTGTGGTTCTTTGGGTTGGAAATAGAATCCATGCATTTCTAGGACTAAGATTCATAGGACCTACAAGGTGACATGTTATGCTCAACTTGGGTTTGGGCTTGGGTTGGGTTTCCCGACCCCTTAGCCCGAGCCCAACCCAAACTTAGTTCGAGCTGAATTTTGCCTATCTGAACCCAACCTAAACTTCAATAAAAGGATCCCAAACCCAACCCAGAGTCGGGTTGGGTCGGGTTCAACCTGCCCAAGTTGTAGTCCTAGAGAGTCCTAATCGGAGTCCAAAGGCCTTTGGGGCCTCGGTAAGGTGTGATTTAAACATTCACTTTGATTTAGATTTAAATGTTCTTGCACTACATTCCTCACAGTTTCCTCCTTTGGCCCAATGTGAGGCCAAGCAAAAGAGCATGCAAATCATCAATAGTGGTAGGTTATAGACACCCGAAGCTGGGATCGAGCCCAATAATGATCTCACGTGTGATTACACTAGCCTTAAATCTAAAGGTCCCTAACCTCAGCACCCAAATACAAGATCCAATGTAAAAGTGGGCTCCTTTGACATGAAACATAAAGATGCAAACCAAACAATGTTAGAAGAAAAAAAACATAAAAATCCCAGACAATCCGATAAATACTTCTAGATCGGATCTACAATAAACAGAAGTGATGAAATCTATACCACCCGTAGACAATTGCATAATTCCTATGCTATTTCTCCTTTGACCATGGATGAAAAGATGTTCGTTCCTCGTAGCAGAGAGAGATGAATGTATGTGTGTTTCTACTTTAGTCCTTGGCTGAAGGATTACCCCAATAAATGATGGATGCATTAATTTATAACTAAACTAGGACACCCCTACAACCCTAATAGTTGAAATCTAATCCAACCATCCATAGAATTAGATGAAGGGCTGTGATTCGTCACTTAACCACGAGCGTATGGTTTGCTTCTCATTAAATGCCAACCTATAGGGAGTCTTACTAGGCCATCCTTATGCCACGTGTGTCCAATATGTGACAAAACAAAAATACTCCCTTACTTGGCACAATAATATTAATGACCAAGGAGCAATCAACACTTTAGTATGGCATACAAACTTCTATAGCAAATAGTACCCATATTTATTTCTCAAAAAAAATAGTGCCCATATTTTCTTATATGGTATACTAAGCTTAAACAAAAGTTTTCAATCACCTAGATTGTTGTCACGCCCCATAAATCCGGTACCGATCCCTGGGGTGTGAATTGAGAAAAACTAAGGGATTTAGGGTTTGGTCGACTAACTACACCAATTAGAATTTCCTACAAGACTGCGGCTCTCTGCTAAATGAAGAAGAAGGAGGAGGGAGAAACAATGGGTATTTTAAAAACTTGATTTTATAAAAAAAAAATATTTGATTAAGAGGAAACCAAGAGAGCTAAAAAAAAATTTCAATAGAGATGACCACGCTCGACCTTCAACCGGGCTATTCTCTCAGCATGTGCGGCCTACCGGTACCCCATATGCTGACAGAAGTCCCTTTTAAGGGAGCATGAGACTCAAGCCTCTGATGGCGAGTCGAGTAACCTTGTCCGTTCTCTAACACTCTGGCCCTGGTTGAGGGATCCTATCTACGGGGCTAGTCGATTAGATTACTTTAAGACTTATGTTTTCATAGTGAGCTACCCTAGGATTGGGGCCTTGAGTAGAGGCCTACCCAGAAGATTCAGCTGGATCATTACCACTAACAGTTATAAAACACTGACTAGACTAAAAAATCTTTATTCCAATCCAATCGATTACATTGCTAGAATAAGAAAAACTACAAGAGGATACATTGAAGATGGAACACTATCACAACTCTAACTCAGCCTCTGGCCTCCCATTGCAACTCCTAAACCTCTAGACCTGCAAGAGAGTCTACTCGTGAGAAAGAGTAGCCCCCAATAGGAAATTGGGAGATTAGCCAAATTAATGGCTAGTGACATCCTAGTAGTCTTTAATAATATAAGACAACCGATCTAATTAAATTATATTATATTTAGCAGTCCTAATCCTACCAGCAGTCTAATACCTACTGTTACTAGATTGTCTAACATAAAGTTCATTCAATATTCTATAGAATTAATGAACAATAAAACGACCATCTAGATTATCACGCTCTACAATTTCATAATCCACATTAAGAGTCCATAGTTGTTAATTAGCAATCATATAAAATATCTATCCTAATGTGAACCCCGGATATTTTATTCATCCTGCCCCCGGTTGGGCATTACTATAGAGCCTTTTATTTCGATGTAGAGGACCAACTCTCTCACCGCGCATACTCCGACACCATGCGCAAAGCCACCCATATGATCATAAGGGGTTTCCGGTCTTTCACGGTGGAGCTCTACCGCCCAACTTGCTTTCTTTAGGGTCTCTAACTATCCCGGGACAGGAATTGCTAGGTCAATCCCTACTCGAGGGCACCACCTATTGGCTTTACCACAATCCTTGCCCGTAACCCCTTAGCTTACTGATCTTCAGCTATGCGCGTAGGGTGGTTCACAGCCCTTGCGCGCACGGGGTCCAATCTTTTCCACAATATAGATTATCATATTATACTATTTTAACAAAGTGCCAAAAACTCAACACAGTGAATAACTACCTTTAAATATATACCGAGACAGATAAAAAAGGTACATGCGTTAATTAATGATTTGCAACATTTTAACCCTGGTCCCGCATTACTCTCGTAACCCATGCATCACAATAAACCTAAATTACTCTCGTCCGTATTCCCATGTGCCCGGGTCTCCACACTCCAGTCAGGAGGGTGGGCCCCGATAATTATTATTTAATCAAATTACATTTTAATTTAAAGAAAATACCTAATTACGGTGTCAATGCAATAATTATGATTATTTTATTAATATTATAAAGCATGATTATTTTATTAATATTTTAAAGCATACTTATTTTAAAAATATTTTAAAGCATGCGTCGCCGGACTCGCGACTTCGCATGTAAGGAGGGGCCGCGTGACCACATGCGGCGATGCCCGGCGGGACCCGCATGCAGTACCATGGACACCTACCCTAGTTGTTCTCATTTCCCACTATCAAAGACCACGGAAAGGGGAGTAGATGTCACATGGTTGTTGATCGTGCACAAACTCCCGTTAATTGCTCCTGATCCATCTCCGCTCTGCCCATAGCTTGATCGTGATAGTCACGAACTGCCAAGTTCACACAACAGCCTATGATTATTGCTTGCTACCGAGTAATATAGGTTGAGGGCCGAGTTGGCCGAGTCGAGAATTTTAGGCGTCATTAAACCATGGTTATCTATGGGCCATTAGACCCTGGTTATGGAATCTATTTCAAACTTCTAAATAGAAGTAGGGTACAACATTCCTAACGATATCAGGTACGATTTTTATACGGTGTAGGGTACGGGGAAACTCGGCCCCAAAATAGGTTCGGCCCTCAAAAGGACATGTTTTATAGGCCAAAGTGGACCCCTAAGTCTCAGAGGGTACTCACTAGGTTCCAGTAACATAGTTGGGTAGGTCTCGAGAATTAGGACTGTGGGTGCAAAAATTGTACCGGACCGGATCAGAGCGGCATGGGCCCGCGCAACGGCCCAAGTGAGTAAGCCCACCCGGGTTCATGGGCCCACTCTACGGGGCTCGCAGATCAAGCCCTCCCCCTTATTGGGCCCGAACAACGGCCCAATAAGGGCCCAGCAAGGAGGCCCAGAACCAGTGCCACGTCATCACTGCTATATCGGGCACATGCCTACGCTATAAAAAGACCCCCGAGACATCCAGGAAGGGGGTTGGCCATTCGATCAGAGGAAGAGGGATTCCAAATCCAGAGCAAGTGCAAGAGCTTACTTCTCTCCTCCTAGTTTCTTTTCTTGTTGCTCCGTGCAACCCCCACTGTAAAAAGCTTCTCTCGGCCTGTCGAGAGAACGCTCAACCCTTTATATTCATATTATAGTGAAGATCAGGTGGCACCTCTCGCTCGGAGACGTAGGTCGTAAGACCGAACTTCGACAACAACTCCATGTGTCATCTCTCTCCTTCTCAACTTTCTAATCTCTAACTCTATAAACAATCCAATTCAATCAAGGCTGTGGGGTGGGATTCTCGATCAAGGCGGCTCGGAAATTTCCCTCCACAATCTTTGGCGCCGTCTGTGGGACATCGTTAGAGGTCTTACCCACACTCCTACCGACTCCTATTCAACTTGCGATGACGAGCCACAAGTCCTCATCCAAATCAACATCAATGCCATCATCACGCCGACATCAACACGCTCGATGGTGAAGGCCAGCACTAACCCACCAAAGGCGGGTGCTAAACGAACAAACGATATGCTGATCGAAGAAGAACAAGAAGTCTCGGTTGCAACAAATCGAAGAAATGTTCGGGAGCGGCTGGGGCCGCAAGGTAGCCATCCAGAAGGGCACAGCGATCGGCGAGACCCGTCATCCCCGAGGCGTCGATCTGGCAAAGAACACGCTATTCAAGGGAGCAAGCCTCAGGCTACATACGAGATCTCGGCTGCTGATTTCCAGCTGCTAAATCTCCTCAAGAAGAAGGCAGCCCTCGAGCAAGAGAGGGATTCCCTAAAGAAGGCAGCTGAAAGAGCGAAGGTTGTGGCCCACAACTCTCTAGCTACTGATGAAGACCAACCAAGGACTCGCCCAGCCGTGAGTCATCATCTTGAAGAACCACGTGTGCCGCGTATCGAGATGTGTCAGGTATTCACACAAGCACCCAGGCAAACGGTGTGGGATCGCCTCGACATCAACGGTGCGCCCAACTATCGCGGAGAAGGATCACCTCAGTCAACAGGGTCCACTAGACATTCTATCCCTTCGCACACGAAAGCAACAGATGCCCGCGAGCTGCTCAACCGACTAAGGCATACTGCCGACGTAGGACGCCGCCATCAAGACCGTAGGCAACTAATCACCTCGGTGGGGCCACTGCATCCCAAGGTTCTTGCAACACCATTTCCTATGGGTTGGCGAACATCGAACCTGCCAAAGTTCAACTGCATCTAGGGAGACCCTGCTCTCCATATCCTAGCCTACAAGCAGTCCCTGACGCCCTACGAATATGAGAACCATGTTCTCTGCCGTATGTTTGCGGGAAGCCTCGAGGGACCTGCCCTCGACTGGTACTACACACTGCCTACCGGTACGGTGGCCACATTTAAAGAGTTGGCTGAACTCTTCATGGACCATTATCGGCTAAACTTAAAGCCAAAAAAGAGGCTGGATACACTCTACCAGCTGAAGATGGGCTCCGACGAGTCTCTAAGGAGCTTCACGATGAGGTTTCGTAATGAGCATTTTGAGCTCACTGATCGTTCCTATAATGAGGAGGCCATCATGCTGGCATTCCAGAATGCTATCCGGCCAGAGCTCCACGTCTACACCGACTTCATCCGGCATCCTCCCAATAACTTAGAAGCGATGTTCAATCGCGTACAGCGGGAGATAGAGGTGGAAGACAATCAACGGGCCAGAAGACTACGCGAGCCCCGCGAGTCTCGTGACTCCCGACATAAGAAAGATGATGAAGCTTCGAATGAAACACGCTACACGAAGTCTGCCCATGCTGCGTCCGACCAAAAGGCCCAGGCCAAAAGGTACAATGAAGATCCGAAAGCCCCTCCAGCAGAAAAGAGGCAAACTCCAAGGGAGCAAAGGGTGTTCACTGAGCTGAACACCTCCATTGAAGACATCTTCCGCTACTTGCAGAACGAGCCCTTTTGCAAGTGGCCACAGCCTCTCCCTCCAAATTCCGACCAGGCGGGAGATACGACAGCTTACTGTGAGTTTCATCGCAGCCATGGCCACCCAACCTCTACATGTCGGAAGCTAAAGCATCACATCGAAGACTTGATCCAAGAAGGGCGGCTCGATGGCTACCTCGCTAATAAAGAACCAGGTCGAGAGTAGGAAAGGCAGTAGCAGTGGAGAAAAAAAAGTCAATGTAATACATGGATGCATAATCGTAACGTCCGCTGGGCAACTTCTGAAAAAGTGTAACAGCTACTTTGTTGTATCAATAAAGTGTCTTTTTTTCTCAAAATCAAATCTCTCGAAGTTCGATTCCACCATGTTAAGGCATAAAAAAAAAAGGTTCCTGGCAACCCAGGTCAACCGAAAACCTTCGATTCCGCTCATTCAAGTCGGAAGCTCGAAGGCAATTCGGCTACGCCCTCTCGAGGCTAAAGTCCGATAAAATGGGCTCCTGACAACCCAGGTCAACCAAACACCTTAGATTTCGCCCATTCAAGTCGGAAGCTCGAAGGTAAGTCGGCTACGCCCTCTCGAGGCTAAAGTCCAATAAAAAGGCTCCTGGCAACCCAGGTCAACCAAAGACCTTCGATTCTGTCCATTCAAGTCGGAAGCTCGAAGGCAATTCGGCTACGCCCTCTCGAGGCTAAAGTCCGATAAAAAGGCTCCTGGCAACCCAGGTCAACCAAAGACCTTCGGTTCCGCCCATTCAAGTCGGAAGCTCGAAGGCAATTCGGCTACGCCCTTTCCAGGCAAAAGTCCGATAAAAAGGCTCCTGGCAACCTAGGTCAATCAAAGACCTTCGATTCTGCCCATTCAAGTCGGAAACTCGAAGGCAATTCGGCTACGCCCACTCGAGGCTAAAGTCCGATAAAAGGCTCCTGGCAACCCAGGTCAACCAAAGACCTTCGATTCCGCCCATTCAAGTCAGAAGCTCGAAGGCAATTCGGCTACGCCCTTTCAAGGTGAAAGTCAGATAAAAATGCTCCTGGCAATCCAGGTCAAGCTAAACTATCAACTATACTCATCCGAGGCGATGAGAATAAGTCCAAGGTAGACGTCGCCGCTTTGACATGCACCAAGTTCAAGGAGACGCCCTTGGCACTCGAAGACAAAGTCCGAGGCGACCAGCGCCTCGGCACTCTACAAACCCAAGGCCCAGCCCTTGGCACTTGAAGACAAAGTTCGAGGCGACCAACGCCTTGGCACTCTACAAGCCCAAGGCCCAGCCCTTGGCATTCGAGGACAAAGTCCGAGACGTCGTCGCCGACGTATTGGCATTCGATCAAAAGTCCAAGCTTAGTCTTGTCACTCAGGTCCAAGCATCAGATTGTCACTGGCCATCACCTTTTTTCGACGACTAACGGTTCCAAACCGGTCAGGGGGTGGTTGGTCTAACTCTGTCAGTGCGTGCCTCCACACTGGTGCAGTCGACGGTGGGTAACACGGGATAAAATGGTGCTTCCCTGATCCTGGCCAAGTCAACACCCTCATGTGACCGTAGTACCTAGTGAATACAGTAACCAGGTACGGTAATACATTGGGTGAAGACCGGCTGGCTATTATGCGGCGTCATCCTAGATTATCTCTAAGAAACCCCCTCAAATATAGCATTGTCCCTCGCCGATATCCCCGCGCACCAACGTTTCACCGAAAAAGTGTCGGTTTCAAATAGGGCTGAAATTCGAAAAATATACTATTTTCAATACCGACACTTTTTGGCCTCTTCTAGCAGCCCCAATAATGGGGTGTCGGCATCAACAAGCAGCCCCCCCTTGGTTTCGCACAAAAACCGAGTGGGGAAGGGCTGACGGCACGCCATCAGCAACACACCCCTCGGTTTCATCAGAAAACCGAGAGGGGGTGTGTGTCGGCATCAACAAGCAACCCCCCCTCGGTTTCGCACAAAAACCGAGTGGGGGGGGTGACGGCACACCCCTCGGTTTCGTCAGAAAACTGAGAGGGGGTGTGTGTTGGCATCAACAAGCAACCCCCCCTCAGTTTCGCACAAAAACCGAGTGGGGAGGGGGTGACGACACACCATCAGCACACCCCTCGGTTTCGTCAGAAAATCGAGAGGGGGTATGTGTTGGCATCAACAAGCAGCCCCCCCTCGGTTTCGCACAAAAACCGAGTGGGGAAGGGATGACGGCACACCATCAGCAACACACCCCTCGGTTTCGTCAGAAAACCGAGAGGGGGTATGCGTTGGCATCAACAAGCAGCCCCCCCTCGGTTTCGCACAAAAACCGAGTGGGGAGGGGGAGACGGCACACCATCAGCTACAACCACCCCTCGGTTTCGTCAGAAAACCGAGAGGGGGTGTGTGTCGGCATCAACAAGCAGCCCCCCTCGGTTTCGCAGAAAAACCAAGTGGGGAGGGGGTGACGACGCACCATCAGCACACCCCTCGGTTTCGTCAGAAAACCAAGAGGGGGTATGTGTTGGCATCAACAAGCAGCCCCCCCTCGGTTTCGCACAAAAACCGAGTGGGGAAGGGATGACGGCACACCATCAGCAACACACCCCTCGGTTTCGTCAGAAAACCGAGAGGGGGTATGTGTTGGCATCAACAAGCAGCCCCCCCTCGGTTTCACACAAAAACCGAGTGGGGAAGGGATGACGGCACACCATCAGCAACACACCCCTCGGTTTCGTCAGAAAACCGAGAGGGGGTGTATGTCGGCATCAACGAGCAACCCCCCCTCGGTTTCGTACAAAAACCGAGTGGGGAGGGGGTGACGGCACACCGTCAGTAGCACAACTCTCGGTTTCGTCAGAAAACCGAGAGGGGGTATGTGTCGGCATCAACAAGCAACCCCCCTCGGTTTCGCACAAAAAACCGAGTGGGAAGGGGGTGACGGCACACCATCAGCAGCCCACCCCTCGTTTTCGACAGAAAACCGAGAGGGGGGGTGTACGGCATCAATATCAACCCACCCCTTGGTTTCGTCAGAAAACCGAGGGGGGGGGGTGCTCGGCGTCATACAAACTTATTAGTCAATCCAATTCAAGTGGCATTCGCACACAAGGATCAGCCAAAGACGAAGAGTTATCTTCCATTGGGTTGGTTGAATAGCATCTCCACCAAACCTATTGAGCTGGCTGTACAAACTTCACAAGCAAAATTCCTCCTTCTTATCTGGGGGTGGACTCGTGGTAACCGCCGCGTCATCGGTAGGGCCCGACTGCAGTCCCTAGTGAATACAGTAACTAGGTGCAATTGGGTGTCGAACAGAGACGGATGAGTTACCACGTATCGATGCCTCTCCAAGACGCGCGTAGGACACTCGGCCAATGCGTTCTTTAGAGTCATCTCTTTATGAAGGTGATTATCGGAAAAGTTACTCGTCAAGGTGTATGATGTTTCATGTCCACTTTGACCGGTTTTTCGGCGCCTACACAATGACACCTTATACACATTCAGCCAACACGTGTATGAAAAGTTATGGTTGTCAGAGGTTTTCGAGTGCCTTATCTCCGAAGCTGAGCAACGGAAAAGTTGTACGTCAAGGTGAACTATATTTCACGTCTACCTTGATCAGTTTTTCGACGCCGACGCAATGGCGCCTTATACGCATCGATCCGATGCTCGTATGAAAAGTTATGATTGCCGGAGGTATTCGAGACATTTCTTCCTGAAGACCAACTTCGGAGAAGTTACACGGCAGCGACGGTCACACTAACGCCTTCAACCTGGTTCGCTATGCGGCCAACTCGCAGCAGGCCGAACACTGCGCATAAGAGAAGAACTCATGCCTCTCCTCGCGAGCATGGGTACTTGGCGGCAGCGGGTCGGAATGGGGACAAGGGGTTGGATGAACCAAACCCCCCTCCTACACGCTCTCCTCACACATACCTCATGCACACGCTACTCCTTGCAGCCAACAGAGACAACCCGGGGTGGGGTCGAACAAGCAAACGTCCCTCCCTCTCCGCACGTCCACCTCGCAGCCGACAGAGACAACCCGGCGTGGGGTTGGACGAGCCAAACGCTCCCCCCCACAACGCGTGTCTCCTCCAAGCCCGTGTGCATCTCTGCAGCATAGAGGAGAGAGGGGGTCGGACGAACCGGTCCAACCCCCCGCTACGCGTGTCTCCTCCAACCCCCGGGGGTCGGACGAACCGATCCAACCCCCTCCGCTATGCATATCTCCTCGAAGGCCCAGGTGCGTGTCGCAGTAGAGATGAGAGAAGGGGTCGGACCCCCCGTGTGTATCTCGCAGCAGAGAAGAGAGAGAGGGTCGGACGTACCGATCCCCCCTTCTCACGCTCCGCCTCGCAGCAGCCCAAGGCCCCCCTCTCGCGTGTTCCTCTCATCGAAAACAGAAGGAAAAAAAAAACGCTGCTCTGCCGGCCTCCGCAACTCGCCGTCTGCGCCGCTCCACCAGCCCTCGCAGCCCGCACCGGCTGAAGCCCGGACCCGTGCGCACCCGGCCTAGGCCTCGCGTCCGGCACGATCGCCTCCTCTCGTGCCGCGCCTCGCCACCTGGCCAGATCCCGCAACCCGCCGCCGCTGCCCGCCGACCTCCACGCTGACGTTGCCGCTGCTGTTGCTGTTGTACCACGCGAACAAAAAAAAAAAAGAAACAGAGAAGGAAAGAGAGAGAGAAAGGAAAGAGAGAGAGAGAGGGACGCTGCTCTCTCTCTCTCACGTGAATGAAAAACAGAGAAGGAAAGAGAGAAGCCAAAGAGGAAAGAGAGAGAGAAAGGAAAGAGAGAGCGGGGTAGCTGCAACCTCACGTGAATGAAGGCTGAAGAGGAGAGAGGGAGAGAGAAAGGAAAGAGAGAGCTGCTCACACCGAAAAGCACGGACCCACGATCATCACGGACGTGCGGCTCGGTATTCTCTCGGTTTGGAAAAAGGAGAGGTGTCTCGGTACCCTCTCGGTATCCTCTCAGTACCCCCTCGGTATCCACTCGGTCGGAAAACACACTGCTTTTTCGGAAACACACCCTTGCAAAACCGAGACTTTTTGGCTTGCACCAAAAGGGTCTCGGTACCCTCTCGGTATCCTCTCGGTACCCCCTCGGTATCCTCTCGGTATCCACTCGGTCGAAAAACACACTGCTTTTTCGGAAACGCCCCCTTGAAAAACCGAGACTTTTTGGCTCGCGCCAAAAGGGTCTCGGCATCGGCAGAAGGAGACTCTGCTAATACGAACCGCGGCACCGACGGCCCTTGCCAACCATGCCAGGATCCTAAGGCGTTTGCACCTTGGAATCCCAGTCGACCCAGAGGGTCCTGACCCGACTGGGAGGGGATAACTATGGGTGCAAAAATTATACCGGACCGGATCAGAGCGGCATGGGCCCGCGCAACGGCCCAAGTGAGTAAGCCCACCCGGGTTCATGGGCCTACTCTACGGGGCTCGCAGATCAAGCTCTCCCCCTTATTGGGCCCGAACAACGGCCCAATAAGGGCCCAGCAAGGAGGCCCAGAACCAGTGCCACGTCATCAGCGCCACGTCATCACTGTTATATCGGGCACATGCCTACGCTATAAAAGGACCCCCGAGGCATCTAGGAAGGGGGTTGGCCATTCGATCAGAGGAAGAGGGATTCCAGATCCAGAGCAAGTGCAAGAGCTTACTTCTCTCCTCCTAGTTTCTTTTCTTGTTGATCCATGCAACCCCCACTGTAAAAAACTTCTCTCGGCCTGTCGAGAGAACGCTCAACCCTTTATATTCATATTATAGTGAAGATCAGGTGGCAGCTCTCGCCCGGAGACGTAGGTCGTAAGACCGAACTTCGACAACAACTCCATGTATCATCTCTCTTCTTCTCAACTTTCTAATCTCTAACTCTATAAACAATCCAATTCAATCAAGGCTGTGGGGTGGGATTCTCGATCAAGGCGGCTCGGAAATTTCCCTCCACAAGGACCCGTTATTGCCAGTCTTGCAGCAATTGAAGTCCGGACCACAAGTTTGCGATTAATGCGAGATCGGCTGAACAGGGGCCCGCAGTAGGGGCATTTTGGTAACTATCACTAGTAGGGTTCAACCTACAATCAATTAGTAGATCCTAAAATTTTGGACTCATTGTTGTTGGTTTCACGACAATCGGGGTCCAGTCCTAAAGGTTACGATCGATGAAAGGTTTGCTGAACCGGGCCCCAGATAGAGGCATTTCGATAATTATATTAGGTGATTGTCAACCCATCGCCAACGGATAGGTCTCAGAGAACTGAGTTTGATGCCGTTGGTTTCGTCGTATTCCGACATTAGACGGCAAAATGACGGCCAAAACCGTTTTGGTAACTATTTACCGCACGGTGGTGGGACCCGGCCACCTTAAGTGGGGCCCACCCACTAAGGGGAGTCCGACCACTTAGGTAGGTTCTAAGCGCTGCTCACCCAACTATACATAACACCTTATATACACTTTCCTTATTCTACTATTATTATTATTATTATACTATTATTTTATTACCATTTAACCCGGGACAAATCTGTTTCCTCTTCTTCTCCAACAAAGAGTGCAAGAGACCTGGGGGTTTTGCACCGCGCCGGCTCCACCTCCGGTGGTCGGTTGTCATCCCCCGTTCCATCGATGCAAAGTGGGCGCCAAGGGGTACCACTAGGGAGCGACCGCTCACACCGAGGTGGTCTAGTTTCTTGCCGGCGGGACCCGTGGTGTGGAAGTGCATGGTGCATGGGTGGAAAAGAAAAACGGACAAGGTGTAGGGGCTTGCCTCGGGTGGGGTTCGTGGAGGTCGTCGGCGCCGTCTCTGTCGTTGCAGGTATGCCGCGTGCCAAGGAGGACATGGTGGCGGGGTCGGGGAGTTACCGAGGAGGAGATGGTGGTGGGGTACGTAAGGCCGTCGCCGGGTAGGAGGTGGTGGCGGGGTAAGGCCGTCGCCGAGGAGGAGGTGCCACTGCCGCCACCGCTGCACGCCTCCCTCTCCTCTCCTTCTTCTTCTTCCTCTCTCCTCTGGTTTCTCTCTCTCTTTCTTCTCTCGTTTCCTCTCAAACTTCTCTCTCTTTTCCTTTGGTTTCTCTCCTCTCTTCTCTGGTTTTTTTTTTTTTCAACGGACTGAGGTAGGGGAAAAGGGGTTGGGCTGAAGGAGGGAAGGGGGAGAGGGGTTGGCTTTTTAAAGGGAGAGGAGGGGCGGTGGTCGGCGGATTTGGGGCGGCGACGGGGACTGCTCGGCGGGAATCCGGGGCGGCGGCAGCGTAGACTGTGCCGGCGGGATTCGGGCCCGATATCACGGCTCGAGATGAGGGGGCGGCTGGTGTCGGCGGGATTCACGGGCTCGGGAAGAGGGGGCGACGGAATCGGGTTTGCTTGACAGGGGGAGAGAGATGAGAGAAAAGAGAGATCTGAGAGAAGAGAGAAATCTGACAGGAGAGATGAGAGAAAAAAGAGAGAGAGAGAGAGTAATGGGTTAGGGCTGGGTTTGGGTTGGGTTGAGAGAGTTGGGTTGGATTTTAGGGATGAGTTCGGGTACGGGTTCAAGAGAGAGGGAGAGAGAGAGAGAGATAGGGAGAGAGAGAGAGAGGAAGAGATGGGGTTGGGTTGGGTCGAGTTTAGCTTGGGCTGGGTTCAGGTTTTAGGGGTGGTTTTATGTTTTGGTTTTGATTTTTTTTTTTCTAATACATTTTGAGCTCGGCTCGCTCCGGGCCTGACTCACTCTTGACTCGGGTTGCGCCGAGACGCACCGACGCGCGAACCTCGCCGAATCCGATAGACTACCCACCCTATTTATTTTATTATTATATTAATAACATTCATGTTATGCCTCGATACACATGCTCCCAAGCTTGTGTGACTACACCTCCAATGTTGCCTCGCGACCCGTACCCGGGACCCACTGCCTGGTCCCGCTCGTGTACAACCAACAACATTCTAACTAATGAAAGCAATTATTCAAGCAACGACATTAAAATAATATTTAAATCAAACCGGGTTACCCTGAGCGAAAACACACTGGAGTGCCGGTCATTACATCCTACCCACCTTAATAGAATTTTCGTCCCGAAAATTTAATTACTAAACTGATGATTCAATCCCATCAACTTATACTACCAAAGTAACGAAGACGAATTCACAACTAGTATCATATCCTTTCTAATACTTCCCACAAGAAATTTAATCAATATGCTAATCATACCAAAAAGAAAAAGACTCCACCACTGGCGAGACTACTAACCGAACTTATACAATCGAGTCACATTGTTATTAGGATATGATTAGAACATTAGGCTCTCGTGGAGCTCACACAAGGCCTAATGTTCAATCGTGGTCCTAACAACTATAGACTAATAAAAATTTCGTGACTCTGGATTATCTCCTTCCCTGGATAAGGAGCGTCCCCCTTATTCAAATGTGAAGTAGCAATCTGATTCATGAAACAAGATCACGAGATATTCCCAACTAACGATACTAACACGGAAACGTATTTCCTACAAATAAACATACACTTATACACCTATAGAATTGAATTAAAGACAACTACATAACTTGAACTAGCATGCCTAGACTTAAATCCTATAAGATTTCACTCTAGAACAAACGCTCCTATTACCTGTACGAATACTACTACCTGACCTAGAGAATACTAAACCTAAGATAACACAACTATGCCACAAACGAATGAGAATAAAGAGGGAACAATGATGAATCGTAAAACACTGATACTCAATGAAGGACCTGATACCAATACTCCTAACTGTACTATTATGTCTCTGAAATCTTCTAAAGGATACACTATGATGCACGAATCAGGTAAGGAAAGAAACCCACTACCTGAGTAGAAAACAATGAAATAAAAGGATAACCAACATAGTGACATAAAGAATCCACATACTGCATGACTAGGTGACTAGTCCTAAACTAAAGCAACCCTGATTTAGTTAAAAAAATTACTTACTAGGAACCTAGTGACTAACTAGCGCAAAGTATTAAATCCTTACTCTAAACGAATCGAGTTAGTGAGATAGGGACCTGACAAATACAGAAAAATAAGAATAAGCGAACCGAGACAAATAGAGACAACTCGAAATAAATTAGGACAAATCTAAACACGTTGGATCCAAACGAGACAACTTAAAGGAAACAGGGATAACCGAGAAATTAGCACATTATCATCATTCGGTGATCTAATAGCAATTATTCGGAAGAAATTAAAGCAAGCAAAAGGTATCACAATCGGAAGACGATTAGAAACAAAGCGAGGTGAATCGGCTAAACAATGATTATTCCTAAGATCCTAGCCGATAAAGCATTTTCAAATTTCATAAACATAGGCAAAACTTTTGACTAACATTGTCACTGCCAGTGCACTCTCTTCTGTGAGTCCAAACTGTGCATCCAGCTGCTAAAGTTCCCGAGGAACAGTGCGTACCCTACCGCGAGGGTATTCATCAAGACATTCCAAAATCTACTAACCATATGAACTCAAACCACTACCTGAGATTTTCATCTCTTGGTATATTATTTGAAACCTCTACCCCTAAGGGTCATCATCATTACTCATAGGATTCATTTAAACATGATATATAAGCTCCAACAATACACCGGAGAAAACCAATAAGAAGACCAATCATGTTATTATACCTAGAACTAAATAATGGACGATCCTAAAAATACTGACTAAGCCTCTAGTACTAATGGTCGATGGAGAATCAAGGAATCCTAAGATATCGGCTAGGTTTCTAATGCTAAAGGTCAACAGAAAATAATAACTAACAAAAGGAGAACCTCACAACCATGCTGATGTACATCCTTCCAAACATATTCAATCATATATTCATCTTCCAAAATCAAATAACCATATTACTAACTAAAATTCGATATCCAGTTATTAGTCAACTCGCCACTAGACCCACATCTAGTAAATCCAAATAAACATTAGACTTCAAATAAAAACTCCGAGATTGACTCAAACACTATCCTTGGTTAAGATGTTCTAGGCGATTCCTACCTGAGTCATCACGACTAGCTTTATGCCTAAGCATTAAGATTCGGAGACAAACATAATCCTTATCAATCTGCAGAATAATTATGTTGAGCCCTCAAGTCCTTATCAATCAAATACCCAAGTATGGACAATTTCTTAACCACCAATCAATTTCTCCAACCTATCCAATTCTCCTAGTATAATAAATCCTAGATTCTCATCCTTAGATACGCACACTAAGATACCATTGACTATTCTAAGAAATACTATCAAATCAATCTCCCGACTATCTCTAGAATCATCCTAGCACTAGTATAGCCTAAACCTCACATCTTAATGAAACCCCTAGGAACCTATCTCTAAGCTCTGATACTAGCTGTCACTCCCCAGAAATCCGGTACCGATCCCTGGGGTGTGAATTAAGAAAAACCAAGGGATTTAGGGTTTGATCGACTAATTACACCAATTAGGGTTTCTCATAAGACTGCGACTCTCTCCTAAATGAAGAAGAAGGAAGAGGGAGACACAATGGGTATTTTAAAAACTTGATTTTATAAAAAAAATATATTTGATGAAGAGGAAACCAAGAGAACTATTTTTTTTTTTCAATAGAGATGACCACGCTCGACCTTCAACCGGGCTATTCTCTCAGCATGTACGGCCTACCAGTACCCCATATGCTGACAGAAGTCCCTTTTAAGGGAGCACGAGACTCAAGTCTCTGATGACGAGCCGAGTAACCTTGTCCGTTCTCTAGCACTCTGGCTCTGGTTGAGGGATCCTATCTACGGGGCTAGTCGATTAAGTCACTTTAAGACTTATGTTTTTATAATGAGCTACCCTAGGATTGGGGCCTTGAGGAGAGGCCTACCCAGAAGATTCAGCTGGATCATTACAATTGTGGTGATGGTGTCCATACAGACAAACACTTTCTTTCATGTATTATAATATAATTAAGTATTCAAGGCCAAGCACTTTATGTGATGAATAATTTATGAGTGAATGCATGTTTCACTCAGGTTCAGAACTTTGTGCCTCAAAACCAGTGGCTGACCTAGGAAGTCCAAAATTTAAAATTTCTGGGGGGTCATGTGCAAAGTTTTTTTTTTAATTTTAAAGGCTCAAAGGACTCTTCAGAAATCTTGCCAACTTTGGGGGGACCGTGGCCCGCCTCAGCCCCCCTTGTTTCCGCCCCTGCTCAAAAGTTAAGTGAACTCAATTGAGACATGATAAAGCTTAATTCATTGTTAAAAATATGATTTTTGCATAAATACTTAAGAGAACAACGATATAGTAAGGCACGTACATTCTACATGACCCTTATACTAAATGGGTGGTGTGGGGGAGGATTTTGTTGCCGTTGTACGTGACCCTCCTCCAACAGTCAATTGAAGGTTTGACCCTTCGGGATGTGGGGCGCTTCGAAGCGCTGAGCTGTGACTTGCTAGGCTGTCACACAAGCACTGTAGGGTAGAGAGAGTTGACACTAGATGTGGTGACGAAGTTCAACCGATGTCACGCCCCAGAAATCTGAAACCGATCCCTGGGGTATGAGTTGAAGAAAAACCAATGGATTTAGGGTTTGGTCGACTAACTACACCAAGTAGGGTTTCTCACAGAACTGCAACTCTCTCCTAAATGAAGAAGAACTAGGAGAGAGAAACAAAGGGTATTTTAAAACTTGATTTTTGTGAAAATATTTTTATTTTTTTAAAAATAGAGAGATAAAATTTTTGTCGACAGAGATATAACTAAGCTCGACCTTCAACCGGGCTATCCTCTCAGCATGTGCGACCTACCGGTGCCCCATATGGTGACAGAAATCCCTCTTAAAGGAGCACGAGGCTCAAGCCTCTGATGGCGAGCCAAGTAGCATTGCCCGCTCTCTAGCACTCGGGCACTAGGTTAGGGATCCTAACTACGGGACTAGTCGATTAGGTCACTTTAATATTTATATTTTCATAGTGAGTTGTCATAGGATTGGAGCCTTGAGGAGAGGCCTACCCAGAAGATTCAGCTGGATCATCACTACTAACAATCACAAAAACTGACTAGACTAAATAATATTTATTCCAAATCAATCTATTACATTGCTAGAATAAGAAAAACCACAAGACAATACACTGAAGATAGAACATTATCGCAACCCTAACTCCGCCTCTGGCCTCCCACTGCTACTCCTGAACCGTCGTACCTGCAGGAGAGTCTACTCGTGGGAAATAGTAGCCCCCAATGGAAAAATTTGGAGATTAGCCAAATTAATGGCTAGTGACATCCTAGTAGCTTTTAATAATATGAGACAACCGATCTAATTAATTTTTGTTATAATTAGCAGTCCTAGTACATATTAATATTTACAAAAGAATAACCTAATCCTACCAGCAGTCTATTTTCTCTTGCCACACCTACTGTCACTAGATTATTTAACATAAAGTTCATTCAATGTTCTATAGTCTAAATGAACTATTTAAACAAAAAGACCTTCTAAATGTTACTAGATTATCACGCTCTACCATTCCATAATCTAACATTAAGATTCCATAGTTGGTAATTAAAACATCTATCCTAATGTGAACCCCGGATATTTTGTTCATCCTGCCCCCGGTAGGGCATTACTATAGGGCCTTTTATTTCGATGTAGAGGGTCAACTCTCTTGCCGCGCATACTCCGACACCATGCGCAAAGTCACCCATATAATCATAAGGGGTTTCCCGTCTTTCACGGTGGAGCTCTACCGCCCAACTTGCTTTCTTTAGGGTCTTCAACTATCCCGGGACAGGAATTGCTAGGCCAATCCCTACTCGAGGGCACCGTCTATTGGCTTTATCACAATCTTTGCCCGTGACCCTTGTGCCTACTGATCTTCAGCTGTGCGCACAGGGTAGTTCACGCCCCTTGCGCGCACGAGCTCCAATCTTTCCACAATATATATTATCATATTCTATTATCTTAACAAAGTGTCAAAAACTCAACACAGTGAATAACTACTTTTAAATATATACTGATCTAGATAGATAAAAAGGTACATGTGTTAATGATTTGCAACGGTTTAACCCTGGTCCCGTACTGCTCTCGCAACCCATAATAGCACTACAGCTAAAGGTCACATCGCTCTTAAAGCGATTCAACCTACACTCCCCCAAAACCAGTATATTAGGGTTGCCACTCCTTTTAGTAGGATAGGTCCCGATAATCATTATTTATTCAAATTATATTTTAATTTAAGGAAATACCTAATTACGGTGTCCATGCAATAATTATAATTATTCTATTAATATTTTAAATTATGATTATTTTAATAATATTTTAAAGCATGAATATTTTAAAGCATGCGTCACCGGACTCGCGACTTTGCATGCAAGGAGGGGTCCACGTGACCACATGCGGTGATACCCGGTGGGACCCGCATGCAGTACCATGGACACCTACCCTAGTTGTTCTCATTTCCCACTATCTAAGACCATGGAAAGGGGAGTAGATGTCACATGGTTATCGAACACGGGATTCTACGAGGCGACCTCCGCTCCGTCTCCAACTGGGTCAACACGGCCAAGAACTGTCAAACATACCCAGCGACCTATGGTTATTACGTGCTATTAGATATCCCTAGCTTAGGCCCTGATTGACCGAGTTGACGAAAATAGGCATCGTTGGACGCTAATCTATCGGCACGCAAAACGATGCGCCTAATGGTACCGTCTTGGTTAGTAGGCCATACTAGGGTCTACTTGTACTAATACGACTAAACGATCGTAATCGCGTCGGTCGATGGCAAGATCGGCAAAGCCAATCACGATCGGGCTTGATTTATCAAAAGAAGGGTTTGCACGGGAATCGTACTAGTGGCTAGCCTAGGCCGCTAAGTAGCACACCGTTGCCGCCAAGGGTTGCAGGTCTCATGCACAAACGACTGCACACGGTGATTGGACCCGAATAGGTATTATCAACCCTGAGGCAAGCGTGACCCGAGGAGATCGGGCCCGCTAACCTCGAGTGTGGGCTCTTAAGGGGCTAGATCTACATACACAATTATAACCTATAAGCCTTCTGAGCCTCGACTAGGATTGGCGGAGACCATCACACACTGCCCGGTCGGATCTCGAGATTGGTTGATTTAAAGATTTAGGTGCCGATCCATTAGCATGCAAAAGGACATATTTTATGGCACTCGATTCACATAGTCGGCATAACCGACGCCAAGGCCCAAGGGTACCACGACGGTCCAACTAACTCGTCTAGGCGACCGATACCACGTGCTACTATAAGCATGTTCTCTTGCTCTGAAGAGTCTTTTGGTACCACGAGCAAAGTCGGGTCGGTCCAAACAAGGGTAAGTCAGCTGCAATCAAGCACCAGAAACGTCGAGGGACACGACACATCGCAAGAGTGGATCGAGCACCGATGTCAAGCACACCTGCCTGACTGAGTGTTGTCGGTACCGAATCTGACAAGTAAGTAAGGGGTCAACCTTAGGCAATAACATTGGTGGTTGAGGTATGGTTCAATCTTCACCCGAGTCAACCTCGGGCACAAGTGTTGATAGGATTGGGTTTGCACAACGAGCCCCACCAAGCTTATGCTTAGATTGGCAACAAGAAGCTCCTAGCTAGATTAGATCCCAGGATTAGCAAGGTCGACACAAGGGTTGTAAAGTACTATTTCCGATCCATACGCACCAAAATAAAACTGATTTGGCGGTGCAATGGCACCGCGCATAAAAAGGCGTGATGGCTTCACACTCGAAACCAAGGTGGCAAAACTAGAGGTTGACTCACAGCCAAAAGAGACTGACTAATGATCACTGATGCCTCGAGGTAGCTCTCATGGCTAAGAATCACATCGACAATAGACAAGGATTTTAAGCAACACTAATAGAAACACCATTTGGATCTAACGTTAGATGGATGACAACTCGGAAAGGTTCTCTTCTTGGGGCAGAGCTCAATAGGATGGGTGTCAGGTTGACGCCATAAGAGAAGGTCGGGGTTTGTCGGCGCTGGTGGCCCGTAGGTGGTTGTCGAATTACACCGGGCTGCCTCATCATTAGCCAAAAGCCAGCGACGGCAAACGGCAAAGAAAGGTACAAGCGGGTCGGTGCGACTGGTGGTTCCCGGTCGGTAGTGGCTAGCACCAATCGTTGAACAACCGCTGACAACAAGCTGTCGACGACCTTCATAACCAAGGACAGAGGGTGGTCCGCTGGTTGGGTATGGGTGCGATGCTTGGTCAAGGGCGGTCGGGCTCCGTCGGCTGCACAGCCACCGGCCACCTGGCTGGTAACCATGTCCGTATCGAAGGTAGAGGCCACAGGGGCCGGGGTTGGCCACGACAAGAGAAGGGGAAAAAAAAAAGGTTAGGGGGTCTCGGCTGGTCTCCATAGAACAGAACAACAACAAAGAACAGGGAAAGGGGAGGAAAGGCCAACCTGATGCCGGAGGGTCGTCGGCTCCGGCAGCTCCTCCGACGACCGGCACGCAGCACACCACAGGGGGCAAGAGAGGGATCAGAGGAGAGAGGGAGAAATCCGAGAGAGATAGGGAATCGGGCTGGGTTGCTCAGGGGGGAGGAGCCGTTGGCTACGGCTGGCTGTGCCTCCTCCTTGCTCCATTCCGGTGGCTAGGTGTAGCACCACAGAGAGAGGGAGGGATGAGATCAAGAGAGGGAGATGAGATGAGAGAAGGAGGGATGGAGAGAGAGAGGTTGGTTAGGGCTTCGATTGAGGTAGGGTTATTAAAGGGGGAAAAGGGGCGCCGGTACAAAGGGTAGAGGAGGTGGCCGGCATGGTAGGGGGGCAGCTGCAGGGTAGGGGGCGGCGGTCAACTTTGCCGGTGGGATTCGCGGGCTCGGGAAGAGGGGGCAACAGGATCGGGTCGAATCGGATCGGGTTTGAGGTCGGGTAGGGGAGAGGAGGGAGATCCGAGAGAGATCGGATGAGAGGGGGAGGAATCCGAGAGAGATGAGAGAGAGAGATCGGATGAAGGGGAGGAGAGAGAGAGAGGTGAACGGTTGAGAGAGGAAGAGAAAGAGAGAGAGAGGCGGGGGTTTGGGGTCAGGTTCGGGTGGGCTGGTTTTGGGTTTTTGGGTTTTTTTTTCTTCTTTCTTTCTTTCTTCTTCTCTTTTATTTTTTTTCTAACTCTTAAAGTGATCAAACGTGCTCACACCGGACCCGTATCGCGCCGTGATCTGCCGACACGCGAATCTCGTCGGACCCGATAGACTCACCACGATAACCATTTTATTAATATTTTAATTTTATTACCATGCATGTCATGCATTGATATACGTGCACATTTTCCCATGTAACTACTCTTCCAATGTCGCCTCGCGACCCGGACCCAAGGCCCACTGCCCGGTCCATCTCATGTCCAAACACACACACCATCGACAATCATAAAGGAAAAAAATCAAATCAATCAATTTAGCCATATAAAAATAAAAATAAAATTGGGCCGCTCCAAAATTAACATACCGGGTATTACAAGCGAAGCCTACGTCTCCGTACGGTAAGACGTAACCTTTGAATCCACTATCTCTGAATGAAGTAGAGCTACTCTCGATAGGTCGAGAAGTGCTTCTTACAAGATGACAGAGGGTGGAGATGGAATCTGAAGAAAGCTTAGGGAGCTCTAGAAAACAGAAAGTGGGATTATGGTTTGGATTTTTGATTCGGAATCATTTACAGAGTTTGCTATTTATAAGGCCTTAGTTTATCTGAGGAATATTTCCAGAAATATCCGGGGTTTGGTAAATACCCAGAAGGATTTATCAGACCCCAGATAGTGCAAGTGGACGCCAGGCAGGGCTGTGGGTCCCACTGTTGGACGTTAGCCAGATTTTGCACCCAAAGTTACGCCCTCCCAGCTAGATAGGTGTTAACCTAGCTGGCTAGGATTTCTTCGTGCAAACCCGGTCGCTCGTCTGCCGACCCTCTGTCAGGGGTTGGCTGTCGTCTGTCTGTCGACCCGCTACGTAAGACCGACTGTTGGGCCCACTGACGCTAGGGGCCGATCGGGTGTGCATCTGCCGACCCGTTACGTGAGGTCGACCATCGTTTGTCTGCTGACCCCCTATCCGGGGCCGACTGCTATCTGTCTGTCGACCTGTTGCGCGGGTCCAACTACTGTATGCCTACCGATCCATTGCGCGGGGCCGACCATCGTTTGTCTGTCGACCCCCTGTTCGGAGCTGACTGCTATCTGTTTGTCGATCCATTACGTGGGGCCGACCGTCATCTATCTGCCGACCTGCTAAGTTAGGCCGATCGTTGGGCCTATCGATCCCCTGCCAAGGGCCGCCTAGGTGTGCATCTGCCGACCCATTGCGCGGGGCCGACCATCGTCTGTCTACCAATCCGTTGTGATGGGTCGACCACCGTCTGTCTACCGAACCCCTATCGGGGGCCAACCGTTGTGTCCGTCGACCCCCTAACAGGGGCCGACCGGGTGTGTGTTACCCCCTTCCAGTTAGGTAAGTGGGAACCTGGTTGATTGGGATTCCACAGGGCAAGGCCGGCGGCTGGCGCCGGTGGGCGATTGCACAAGTGGGGGTCGGGCAGGGGGACCCTAGGGGCGGGGGTTTCGGGCCAAAAACCCGGGGGCGGGGGGTTTTGGGCAAAAGAACTCGGCGTGGGGGGTTTTTGGTAAAAGAAACTAGAGGCGGGGGGTTTTGGGCAAAAAATCAGGGGGCGGGGGGTTTGGGTAAAAGTCGCAAGGTGTAGGGGGTTTTGGGCAAAAATGGAAAAATCGGGGTCGGGTTGCAGGTTTGGATGAACAGGGGAGGGAGGAGGTAGCTGGGCGGCGGGGCTGGCGGTTGCGGGGCGCGAGGGAGAGGTTAGGGGGCATTGCTGAGCTTGAGGGGGAGGTGGCCAGAGAGGGAGTTGATGGGAAGGAGGAGGGACTAGAGGGAGGAGAGGAGGCCGAGCTCGATGGGGAGGGAGCCTGCGAGCGCGACGGCGGGGAGGTGGATGGCGAGGAGAAGGAGGGGATAGGTCTAGATCTGAGGTCGACGGGGAAGTTACAGATCTGGTCGGCTAGGCAGAAGAGCCGGAGGTGCGGTGCAGATCTCGTTGGGGATCAGATCCGGCTACTATGATCGTGCGGCACATATATCGTCGGGAGGAGATCCGGCTGCTGTGATCTCGTCGGGGGATCGCAGACTGAATCTCGTCGGTGACTAGAGGATCTAGTCGGGCAGGATCTGATCGGAGATGGGAGATTGGAAGGTCTCATCGGGAGGGGGCTAGTGGCTGGCAGGTGGGAGGCCGGGTGGCGCAAAGGCGGCGGCCGGGGGTTGGTAGCTGGCAGGTGGGAGGCCGAGCGGCGCGAGGGCGACAACTGGGAGACGGGAGTGGCCGGAGGGGGGGGGGGGGTCTTTTTTGGTGTAGGTGTTTAGGGGGGGTCTTGCAAGGGGGGAGGGGGGGGGGTCTTGGAAGATGTTTTTTTTGTTTATTTTTTGCCACCCTCTCACACTCTAACTCTCTCTCACATCCACTCAAAAATCCAAGAGAAGGAGCTGCACTGTTGAGACCAAAGGGGGTCGACACGAGCCGAGCTTTGGCCTGCTTGAGCTTGCCTTGTAACCCAACAAACTCAAACGTGCTTGTCAGCGCACGTTGCTCGGCAACGACCGTCGGGCTCGTCGATGTGTTGTCCGGCATCGACCGTTATGCCCGTCGCTACGTTGACCGCATCGGTGGTTGCGCCCGTCGACCCCCTACCAAAGGCCAGTCGGGTGTGCGTCCGCTGATGCATTGTTTGACGATGGGCGTCGTGCCTGTCGATGCGATATCCGGCGTCGGCCATCGCGCCCATTATCGCGTTGACCGGTGTCTATCGTCGTGCCCGCCGACCCACTGCCAAGGGCCGGCCGGGGGTGTATCAACCGATGCACTGACCGGTGATGGGCGTCATGCCCGTCGCTGCATTCTTTGTCGAGCACCGAGGCGACAATGGCGGCCTCGAACTTTGTCTTTGAATATCGAGACGGAGGTCACCTCGGGCCGAGACTGTGCCAACGTCTCAGGTTTCGTCAGGTACCGAGGCGGCAAAGCCTACCTCGGACTTCATCTTCGAATGCCGAGGCAAAGGTTGCCTTGGGTCGAGACGGTACCAACGTCTCGGGCTTCGTCAGGTGCCGAGGTAGCGAAGCCTACCTCAGACTTTATCTTCGAATGCTGAGGCGAAGGTCGCCTCGGGCCGAGACGGTGCCAATGTCTCGGGCTTTGTCAGGTGCCGAGGCGGTAAAGCCTGCTTCGGACTTTGTCTTCAAATGCCAAGACGGTGCCAACGTCTCGAGTTTCATCAGGTGTCGATCGAGATGGCGAAGCCTGCCTCGGACTTCGTCTTCAAATGCCGAGGCAAAGGTTGCCTCGGGCCGAGATGGTACCGATGTCTCAGGCTTCGTTAGGTACTGAGGAGGCGATGGCTGCCTCGGATTTTGCCTTTGAATGCCGAGGCGAAGGTCGCCTCGGGCCGAGACGGTGCCAACGTCTCAGCCTTCGTAAGGTGCCAAGGCAGCGAAGCTTGTTTTGGACTTTGTCTTCGAATACCTAGATGAAGGTCGCCTCAGGCCGAGACAGTGCCAACGTCTCGAGCTCCATCAGGTGCCGAGGCGCCAAAGCTTGCTTCGGAATTTATCTGCGAGCGCCAAGGCGGTGCGGAGCACTTAGGACTCTGCTTTCGAATGCCAAGATTGTCACCTTAGGCTGAGACAATGTCGACGTCTCGGGCTTCGTCAGGGGCCGAGGCGACGAAGGCTGCCTCAGACTTTGTTTGTGATCGCCGAGGCGGTGCGGAGCACCTCAGACTCTGCTTTCGAATACGAAGATTGTCACCTTAGGCCGAGACGATGTCGACGTTTCGAGCTTTGTCAGGTGCCAAGGCGATGAAGGTTGCCTCGGACTTTGTTTTCGAATACCGAGGCGAAGGTCGCCTCGGGCCGAGACGGTGCTGACATCTCGGACTTTGTCTTTGAATGCCAAGGGTAGGGCCTTGGGATTGTTGATCGATGGGGGTTAGAATTCAGAGTACTTAGCATTGCGCCATTGTATCGGTTAGACTTAGGCGAAGCACCGTTTCAGTCAAACCTATGTATCGGGACACGTAGCTTTGTATCGTTGCAGGTTAGTCGGCTGTGTCGCAACACGAACCGAACTAACTGTGGCGAGGCACTAGTGCATGTGTCCTTACGTAACAAAGGGAGATGCCAATGATTCGGAGTACTCAGCGTAGTGCCCTTGTATCGGTTGGACTTAGGCGAAGCGCCATTTTAGTCGAACCTACGTATCGGGACACGTAGCTTTGTACCGTTGTAGGTTAGTTGACCGTGTCGCAACACGAACCGAACTAACTGTGGCGAGGCACTAGTGCATGTGTCCTTATGCAACAATGGGAGCATGTGCGATGCCAATGATTCGGACTACTCGGCGTAGTGCCTTTGTATCGGTTGGACTTAGGCGAAGTGCCGTTTCAGTCGAACCCACGTATCGGGACATGTAACTTTGTACCGTTGCGAGTTAGTCGGCCTATCGCAACACGAACTGAACTAACTGTGGCGAGGCACTAATGCATGTGTCCTTATATGACAACAAGAGCACGTGTGACGCCAATGATTCAAAGTACTCAGCGTAGCGCTCTTGTATCGGTTGGACTTAGGAGAAGCGTCGTTTTAGTTAAACGTATGTATCGGGACACGTATCTTTGTATCGTTACAAGTTAATCAGCCATGTCACAATGTGAACCGAACTAATTGTGGCGAGGCACTAGTGTATGTGTCCTTACGTGACAATGAGAGCATGTGCGACGCCAATGATTCAGAGTACTCAGCATAGCGCCCTTGTATCGGTTGGACTTAGGCGAAGCACCGTTTCAGTCGAACCTACGTATCGGGACACGTAGCTTTCTACCGTTGTAGGTTAGTCGACCGTGTAGCAACGCGAGCCTAACTAACTGGGCATTTAGTAGACGTTGAGTTAGAATTTGAAAGTCTTCGATATAACTTAAAACAGTTGTCATTTCATTGATAACTCGGATAATATTACATTATGGATTTCAGATGAGTGACATTCTGAGTTGTTGACAGTCGACGGTGGCCTTCTACTCTGATCGGTGGATGGGCTGCTTTTCTTTGGTATTCATGGTTTTTTGAGGCTCTATGGGTCTATCACTTGCCTGCCTCGGCCTCTTGGAGGCTCCATCTTCGTCAGTATGAGCGTTGCGAGCTTGAGTTGTTGGTCTTATTGGTTCCATATCAGAAAAGGCGTTTCTCGAAGTCACGTTTCTTTCGAGTGACTTGATCGTCCTCCACCTCGATCTCCTTTTGAATTCGATCGAATAGCACTCTAAGGGAGGCATGAGGATTACAGATGAGGTTATTATAGATGAGGAGGTCAAAGTGTAGGGCATTCTGGAATGCGAGTATGATGGTGTCATTGTTGAGGTGGTGTCCGGAGAGCGCATCATGCTCGTTCCGAAACCTTCGAGAGAACTCTCGTAGGGTTTCATTTGATCCCATCCTGAGTCGGTAAAGGGAGTCCAGCTTCTTTTCCGACTTGAGATTCAGCCGATAGTATTGAACAAAGAGGTTTGTCAGATCCTCGAACCAACTCACGAAACTGGTTGAGAGGTTGTGATACTAATTGAACGACATATCGTCTAGGCTGCTAGCAAAAGTGTGGTATAGAACCTGGTTGTCTCTATTATGTGGCGTCAACGCTTGCCTGAAGGCGAGGACGTGTAGCGTCGGATCTCCAGTCAGATAGTTGAGCTTGGGGAGAGCTGGAGCTCTCCAGTTTCGAGAAAACAAGGCTCGGAGAATGTGGTGATGAAGTGGCCCTTCGGAGGTGTGATTGTTCCGATGATCACCTCTTTGATTGGAGGGGCGTCTCGGAGGAAGAGGAGGCAAAGAGGGCGTTGGAGTCTATCTCGTCGTCCGATGCTCGATTGGAGTTCGATCGCCATTATAATATTGTCGAACTTTGGAGTGATGCCCATCATTTCGAACATCTCATATGATGCAGAACTCGAAGGATGACTCGGAGCCGAGAGACTTGGGATGGCGAGCAGACTCATTGAGACACTCCCAGACAGTCAGCTTGGGAAGAATAAGCGAGGGTTCTCTCAAGATGGATTTGAGAGAACGTCGAGAGAAGTCGCCGACGGATCGTTTGGAAGGAGCGGGAGATTGGTCAATTAACCGGCAAACGTCTGCTCCGTCTGTGATGCCAGCGGCAGACCATGGAAGGTTAGTTCATACTTCGACGATAATCTGTCGGAGAGAGTCTCTTTCCACTATGAGAGCGACGTTTTGTTTCATGAGGGTGAGGAGTTGATAGTCCTCTGTTGTGATTTGGTATGACGCTTGAGCACCGGTACCAGGAGAGATGTGTGCTTTCTCCAAGTGCTGAGGAATTTGGCCAGCGAGTTAAGGCGACTGTCGAGGTTGAGCCTGGGTGGTGTGATTAACCGATGGGTGACTCCTTGAATTAACAGCAAGTTGTTGTTCCGGGTGTTGGCTCGTTGCGAACTGATGACTCATTGAGTGAGTCGTCGGATGCTGAGCGTCTGGGTGCATGTTGTTTTCCTCCGGCTGGTCCATTGGTGTCTTTGCCATCTAGGTGTAACGATTGAGACAGACGGATTACTCGGGCAACCGATAGTTGCTACCGGAGGAGTTGGGAAACTTAGACGTTGTAAGTTGATAGGATCGAATCCCATAGATGGTACCAAACTGTGGGGGAGGATTTCATTGCCGTCGTACGTGACCCTCCTCCAACAGTCGATTGAAGGTTTGACCCTTCGGAATGTGGCGTGCTTTGAAGTGCTGAGCTGTGACTTGCTAGGCTGTCACACGAGCACTGTAGGGTAGAGAGAGTTGACACTAGATATGTTGACGAAGTTCAGCTGAAGCCTACGTCTCCGTGCGGTAAGATGCAACCTTTGAATCCACTATCTCTGAATGAAGTAGAGCTACTCTCGACAGACCGAGGAGTGCTTCTTACAAGATGATAGAGGGTGGAGAGGAAATTTGAAAACCAGAAAGCTCAGGGAGCTCTGGAAAACAGAAAGTGGGATTATGATTTGGATTTTTGATCCGGAATCATTTACATGTATTGCTATTTATAAGAACTTAGTTTATCTGAGGAATATTCCAGGAATATTTTCAGGAATATCCGGGGTTTGGTAAATACCCGGGGGGATTTACCAGACTGCAGATAGTGCAAGTGGACCCCAGGCAGGGCTGCGGGTCCCATCGTTGGACTCGTGGGCCCCAGGCAGGGCTGTGGGTCCCACCGTTGGGCGTTAGCCAGATTTTGCACCCACAGGTGGTAGCCCCTCGGTCATCGGATCAGCAGCCATAAGATTTGTACAAATGTACTTAACCATAATTTTATCAACTGTTTGATCATCAATAACAAGATATTTTTAATGTCAATATACTTGCTTCAACTCCCACTCTTGTTGTTCTTTGAGAAGAATACAACAAATGTATTATCACAATAAATCTACAGAGGTATGGATATAGAATCCACGATCCTAATTCTTGTGATAAAGTTCTTTAGCCAAGACACCTATGAGGATGCCTCATAAAGAGTAATGAACCGTGCCTTTAGCCTATTTGATACTTTTCTAAGAGACAACATCATCGGCTAAAAGAAAAATATAACCCAATATCGACTTTATAGAGTTAATGCAACGCTTAAAGTAAAAAAAAAAACTCAAATTAGTGTCTATACGTAAGTACGTTGTCCTTAGTCTACTGTAGATATCTCGTGACCTTAGCAGCCTTCCAATGATCAAAAGCTATGTCATTATAGTACCTTCCTAACACTCCCACTATAAAATTGGTGCCAGGTCTTGTACAGACCTCCAGATATATCATACTGTCAATCAATAATGTCTTGGATATATTAACTGTAGCTTCTCTCTTAATAGAGTTTCTCATATAATATGACAAACTGAATTTATCTCCCTTAACTATGGAAGCAACACTTACCAAACAGTTATTCTCATAATGTATGTGCCGGGATGAACCCAAGTAGGATACATAGTTTTGGGACAGGATCGGGTCGCTTTCGACTCGGGCCTGGTCCGAGCTAGGCGTTGCCCTGCCATCTACAGCTGAAGAGATAATTAGGCTTCCCTATAAATGCACCTCCTTTCCGCTCGATGGCTCCTCTTTGACTCCGCTTCTATCTAGGGTTTTGGAGCCGTCTTAGGTTTTCAATTCGTCGCCTCTATCGCCCCATCTGCGGCTGCGGTAATGGCGATTTCCTTCTCCGATCTGCACACAGAGGCCGGATTGAAAACACTCGACGAATTCCTTTCCGGGAAGACTTACATCTCTGGGTGAGTCCCTCTGTGGCTATTGTGTCTTTGATTTTGGACCTTTTCGATAAAGTTTCGTTTTTTCTCTTGATTTTCGGGAGGGTAAGATCCGTTCTTAGAGTTTTGGAGGTTTCCGATTTTCTTTGCTGTGTGCTTTAATGTTTTTTCTTATTTATGCTGTAGATTCGGCGCTTTTAGCAATTAAAGATTGGATCTTTATTGTTGATTTTGATGTAATCCAGAGATCAGATCACGGTAGACGATGTAAAAGTCTTCGCGGCAGTGTCCAAGAAGCCCGGAGAGGGGTACTCCAATGTGGGTCGATGGTACGAGACCGTATATTCGGCTCTTGCAGCAAGGTTTGTGGGGTTGCATCCCTGTCTAGGGTTCAAATTTTCGTTTCCATTCGGATTTACAATCCTTTTTGTGTTTCTGTTTGCATTATTCTGTTTAAAGAATTTACATGGTCTTGCAAAAGAATGAGTATTGGATGAGTTAGCTATTTGGGTGTTGGATAAATGTTGTATACTATTGATAGATAGCGATCTTTTGGGATCATAAGCCTTCGTTTTTAAGCGAGAGTTTGATATGTTGCAATTAACTTTCTTTTTTTGCTCTCTTTTTCTTGCTAATGATGTTGCTTTGTCAGTTATGAGATCCATAATTTGAGAACTTTTCATGATTTGCAGCTTTCTGATAAGCTAGAGAACCAAGTTATTAGTTAATTTCATTATGAATTCGTAACACATTTTAAGTTTTAACTTCCTTGTTGGTGAATTTTTCTTACCGTTGGCCCGTTGTAAGCCTATGGGCCACCTTACTAGCTGCATCTCTTAGACCATGGGAACAATCAGCTTTACTAGTTCAGCATATAAAGTAAGTTGAAACAACTGTTTATCTATGAAGAACTTGCATTATGCAATAGAAATGAAGCAAATCTATCCACAAGTATCTCAACTCACTAGTTCTTTTCATGGAGTTACTTTTCATAGAAGAAAGGGATTTTAAAGCCCAATTTAGTGAACCGTAGGGCACCTTTGTCTATCATTCATTAGTTATACTGAAAACGTGATGGATATCAATATTATCAGAATTTGATGGCTGGATCGACATGCCGAAATGATTGAAAATAGATATAGGACCATTAAGACGGGAGAAGATGACACAATCAATATTCTAGGAGGGAGGGAGGGAGGGAGGGAGGGAGGGAGAGAGAGAGAGAGAGAGAGAGAGAGAGAGAGAGAGAGAGAGAGAGAGAGAGAGAGAGAGAGAGAGATTTGAATATATTTCATCACAGATTCACTAGTATTACAACATGTTAGATCCCCTCTAATTGACCTTATATACCCCATTCACCTTCCTAATGTGATTGGGATAGTTTTCTTACTTTTCTCTTAATTAACAAAAGACAATAACTTGAAAAGATAAGAAATACCCTCTATAATCAGTTAGAAAGGGTAAGAAATGGGAAAGATGACACTGAAAACCCCTCCATTTTCGGTGCAATTGCTCCAGAAGCTCTTATTAAGTCATACTAGCTCACATGTAACTAGTTCCTTATAAACCCCTTTTCTTCTCTTGATCGACCCACTAACTTTAAGAGGTGGTTTGGATCATGACCCAGAGTTCACTATTTACTCTTGATCCACTAAACAATCATCTAATCACCTTCTTACATTTAAATCGCTTCTATTTGCATGATAGCTTGATGGGATGGTTTGCGAAGGCAATGTCCTTGCTACTTAAGGAATACTTTAGGATTAATTTTCGGATGGCAAGCACCAAATATAGGGTTGTTAGTTACCACCAATAGGACAACAAGCTGTCCCTTAGTGATTACACTCACATTTGGTTGTTTATTGCTTATTATGGCTTAGATTATAATCTCACTCTATTGAGACTAAACACTAGACCCTTTAGCATGGGAAATAACGTATAACATGCACATAAATAAACCACAATATGACATATATGAATATAATAATCATGAATCCCAAATGATTTAAGACGGATGCCCATGGGACTCAAAACATGGGTTTCAGGCTTTGTTAAAATAAAGGGTAGATCCAAGCTATGTTCAACATAAAGGGTTTTATGAATCCAAAAACGTTATAGTACTCATGAAAAAGATATACCTGATGTCGAGTACTGTGGAAGTTGTTGCCAACTTTAACATGTAGCCTGAGCTTTCATCGAACATCTTTTGTGCAAGCTTTTTGGTTCACATGCAGTCTCATATCAAGATGAATGGCTGACAGAGGTGGAAGGTGGTTTAAGAATAGTTCAAAATAGAAGAAAGACATAACCTATGTTAGAAGGGATAATTGGTGTGAGGACAATAAGTCAGGTGGTTATGTTCCAAAGTTTTCAGACGCGAAGGCGTGACGCGAGGCGTTTAGCTAACTAAAGCCTCGAGGCATGAGGTGTAAGCCTCAAGCGAGTGTATGTTTTAATTAATTAAATATATAAATAAATATTAACAATTAAAATATATATATATATATATATATATATATATATATATATATATATATATATATATATAATGTATGAAAATTAATAGTTTCACATCATAATCCATGATTCCACATTCACTCATCATAATAGTTTACCAAAATAGAAAGAGGATAAGATGAGAGTGATTGGGAAAATAGATCCTTTTTTGTCAACCGTGATGTACAATATATAAAGTACAATGTGATATGGGATCCCAAGATTAGTGGGAAAGAATTGGAAGGTACAACAGGGGTGATATGCACACATGGTGATATACACACATGGTAGGTTATATACATGACAAGTATATAATGGCACATGGATATCCATGGCAGGTGGTAAGGTGCACGTGGAGGGTACAGCTGCAGTTTCTAATATTCCCCCTCAAGTTGGTGCGTGGAGATCGATAACGCCCAACTTGCTATACATAAAGTTTGGAATGTGTACCATTATATGTAAATTGAACAATACTTGAGAGTTGAGACAATATTTATAAAACTCTAAGTTCCAAGTCAAATGAACCAAATCCACAATTCCATATAATGCCACCATAAAATTCTAATTAAATCCATAATTTTCAACTGAAAATTTTAATCATCCGAAACATAAAAGCATACTTAGAAATCTAAATTCACTTTAACACAAAAAAACCCACAAGTTGAAGATTTGCTCAATCAAATTGGAGCTCTTCATCTTCTATAGTATTAAAAATAACTTTAGAGCCCAAAAAATAATGTTTTTTTTTTGTAAGAGATAGGATAGTACTAAAGTAGAAGTAGTACAATAGAAGGGGCTAGAGTAAGGGTAGCTTAGATTCCTTCACTTCTCTAAGAGTTTCATGGGTATCAAAAATGATAATTACCACAATCATCCTCCTACTAACCAATTGACTACATTAGAAATGTTGGTATGAATATGTGGGAGCTTGGCGTCAAGTTGGTAACAACCTATACATGACGTTGATCCCTTGCTACCAATCATGCTCCATAGCCTTCTTTAGCTTGATGAGATTATTCTTAAGTTATGGACATGATGTTTTGAAGGCACTGTCAAGTTGGTGCCCAGAGGCACCAATTTTATATAGGCAAAATCATGTATCATTCAAACTGTCATTACCGTTACATTTTATAAAATACATGAAAAGAAGATGGTCGGTATTTTTAACCAATTATTTAAGTAAGTAAATGGTTCTTGGTATATTTCTATTTAGATGATAAAGTTTTGGTCGGAAAATATCCTGCTTTTTTTCCCAATATAAATCAATGTTAATGAACATATGTTTCTATAAACTTCTAACTCTTGCGAGCCTTCTTATTTGCAACCAATTTGCGGTTGCCCATGAACACGGATGGAGATGCTTGAGATTCTAATCTCTGCTGATACTGACGTGCATATTGGTTTCTATTGCTCACAGAATCTGCTTTTTGTGTTGTCAGGTTTCCTGGTGAAGCTATCGGAGTGAAAGTAGTTGGCCAAGCTGCACCTTCAGCTCCGGCCCCTCCTGCGGAGGAAACAAAGGTTTGTGACCTTTCATTTCCTTCTCTCTTTCTGTGACTGAGGTGTTTATCGTGAATGAGTAGCTGATGTTCCAAGTACTTCTGTTTCCCCCGCTTTAAAATGCGGGGGATTTAACGTTTTAGGGGAGGGCATTAGTTTTTCAACCGAAAATAGTTGGCATGACGAACTACTAATAGATCACATGATTTTGGGATTTTTGGAATATCCGCAAATCATCTCTTAGAATTTGTACACATTCTCGTTATGGGTAAGTTCATAACCTTTACCAATGAACTTTATTGTGTCTATTTGAGGAACTTTACCAATGAACTTTATCCACCCCCTTTGGCCTCGGCATTTTTTTTCTTTTCTTTAAGAAAGATGTGGTGCATCTCAACGACATCCATGTGACAAGCGCAAGCTATTGGTGTATCTATGAAAGATAGCAGTCAACCTAAAATTAGGACCATGTTGTGCAAATTGATATTAATATTCCAATCCTGAGCTGATACAGATCTGAAGTTATTTCATTGGTAGAAGGATATGCAATAAATCATGGCTGTTAAATAGCTATCGGAAAAATCAAACCTCAATCTGTAAATTGTATTAAGCAGGCACTGCGATTGCCTTATCAATAATTTGGGTTTAAAACTTATTTTAATGGCAAAACCTGCCCATTTAACTTAATTCACTGCAACATAGCACGATTTGATTTGTTGGGCGATAATTGCATACAGGTTACTGTTATATATTTGCCTATGCACGGAGAACATTTAAATTTGATTAATTTGGTGCTTTTATTATTTGCTGTCTAGTGGCTGCTTGTTAGTGTTTCCAAATGCAGCTTTAAACCATCTTTCACTGAAAATTGCGTGGGTTCCAGGGGGCCGCTGAAGATGACGATGATCTGGATCTCTTTGGCGACGAGACAGAGGAGGAAAAGAAGGCAGCCGAGGAGCGGGAGGCGTCTGCGAAAGCATCTTCCAAGAAGAAAGAAAGTAAGCCTTCTTATATAGCACTAACCATAACCATAACCATCAAGCCATGTCCCATCTACATGGGGTTGGCTTTATGAATTCTTTTTCGTCATTCATTTCTATTTAGGGCTTATATCACTTGTCAATGAAAGTTTTCCATGTGTTTTCTAACAACTTCCCTCAATGTTATTTTAGGTCTTTCTCTCATCCTTGGACCTTCCACATTAATCTAGGACCCTCTTCTTATCGGGACAGCCTCTATTCTACGTTATACATGGCCAAACCATCATAATCTATTCTCCACTATCTTGTCCTCAATTGTGCCATTTCAACACTTTCTCTAATACACTCGTACCAAGCTCTATCCCTTCCTAGTTTTTCTGCACATCCACTTCGGCAACCTCATCTCTGCCACCCCCACTTGTGCTTGAGATCTCTTTAAGGGCCAATAATTTGAACCATGTAACCAAGGTTGTCATATCGTGTATCGTATCGTGTATCGTTTTTCCTATTTTGTGTATCGTGTATCGTAACGTATCGTGTATCGTAAGATACGGTTAAATTTATATTTTATACATATATATATATATAATAAATATAGAAAGTACATACTAGAATATTAAATATGAAAAGTCAAGTAGAAGAGTAAGACATTCCCTATAATTTCACATCAAACATAACATTGGCCTATACAAAAAATATGATGTATATATTTATATAAAAAAGAAATCATATATAAGTATTATCTATGATCTATCAATATATTGTTCTCAAAATATTCGAATGGTCAATGAAGACAAAACAAAAACTCAAAAAGTAGGAAGATCTTATTTTTTCAATTTCCACCGTATCTACATCATCAATTTGATCATCAACAATAGATAATTTATCACCACTTGCTTCTTTATCTTTCTCTAATGTCTCTTGGACCTCTTATTTATTTTCATTCTCATCCTCATTGTCTTATTCAAAGTCATCCACTTCTTTCCTTTAGCCTTACTTTATGAACATAGATCCATTAGCCCTCTACTAAGAAGTACCACATATATATATATATATATATATATATATATATATATATATATATATATATATATATATGTATATATATATATATATAGGTAGAAATGGAATCCTATAACTATTGAAATTAGCAAAGTTGTAGATATTTGGTGTTCCAAGCTCTAGAAAAATTTTAAAAACAAATGGCATTGGAATCCGACAACTCTAGAGAAAGATTTGTAAAACACCTATAAATTTCTAAAAAAAAATTAGTATCACTTCACTCTAAGTTAGAAAATATTCCTAAGTATTTTTTTAACGCTAAGAGACCTATATAGTCCTTTGGGAAATTAAGAGAAAAAAATTCATTTTAAAAGTTTCAAAAAAAAAAAAATAACAAACAAAAAAACATGTTTTCACCGTATCGGACCGTATCGTGTATCGTATCGTAGCGTATCGTATAGTGTATCGTACGATACAGGAGAAAAACGATACGTAAACCCGATACGTATCGTTTTTCTCTTGTATCGTATCGTATCGTACGATACGTATCGTGTATCGTACGATACTAACAACACTGCATGTAACATTGTGGGTCTTATTGTTGACTTGTAAAATTTACCCTTGAATCTTAAAGGCATGCGTCGATCACATAGCACTCCCGAGGTCCATTTGCACTTCATCCAACCTGTTTAAATCTTATTGAATATATCATCATATATCTCTCCATTCTTATATAGGAGTTTAATAAATAAATAATTAAATATAGCTATGAATTTTTCTCTCTCAAGGCCCAAAACCGTACGATCCGAATTTAAGTATTTTTTTTCCCCTCTTCCTAGGTGGAAAATCTTCTGTCCTTTTGGACGTGAAGCCTTGGGATGATGAGACTGACATGAAGAAGCTGGAGGAGGCTGTTCGCAGTATTGAAATGCCAGGCCTTTTTTGGGGAGCATGTGTGCATCTAACTTCTCTTTTTCATGTTTTCTCTGACTGCCTTAAAATTTTATTTCTGATTACATGTTCTCGGTTTTGTTTGGCCTGCAGCAAAGCTTGTTGCCGTTGGCTACGGCATAAAGAAGCTACAGATCATGATGACGATCGTCGATGACCTCGTCTCCGTCGACACCCTCATCGAGGAAAGGCTCACGGTCGAGCCGCTCAACGAGTTCATTCAGAGCTGTGACATCGTCGCATTTAATAAGATCTAGAGGGAGCTTCTACTAATTACCCGGGTCCATGCTCTATATACTCTGAGAGGTGTCTTTCCATTTCTTAGGGTTCTATGTAGGAGTGTGCTTTGAATTGCGCTTTCTGAGCTCTATTTATTTTCTGGTGAGAAATGTAATCCCTTCATTTGATGGTAAGTTTGAAGTTATTTATAATTGTTATTTTATTCTCTTCATACATTTGAGATAGTACCATGTCGAAGCCGGGGCATGACGCAGTTTAGGGTTCATTGGGCTGTTGATTTGTCCTCCAATCTGATGGATTTTGGCAATCGGGTTGCCAATGGCCCAATAGGACTGGATAGCCTGTACCTGCTCTCAACCTGGGATATTGAAATCCATCAAGGTGGACGAGAGAACCTCTAATTTTTTTGGGTAATGGGTGTTTAGTCCCATACAATAGATCTGGTTAATGAACAGGACACTCATAAAGAGTCCTTTAACAATAGGTCCCAAAATTAATTTTTAAATCCAAAATTACCCCTTTCTACCCTTTCCCTTTTCTCTCGCAAACAATTGGCGACAATAACAGTGGGCGGCAGTGAGCAGCGCGCAACTCAGAGGAGTGGCGAGGAGAGTAGCAGCTAGTGGTTTAGGTTGTAGGTTTAGTTTACATTGCATGCAAATGAAAATTTGAAATGTATGGAGGAGAAGGGTATTTTCGTCATTTGTCCTTGGATTTAAACGAAACACATGTTTTGGACTGTTCACTTAGCCCCCTATTTTTTTTTTCGCCATAAATCTGTAAATCACTAAGATTACGACCGTAATATGGTCAGGATGAGGGTTTGTCGAAGATTACAACCCTAACGCGGCCACGACAAGGGCTTCTAATTTCAATAGGATGCTAAATTTCACAAATGACCAATATGTCCTACACAACTGATTAAATGATATGTACACCCCAAGGGACTAAAATAAATTTCGACATAAAATGCAATAATTAGGGCAAATTACAAAAACCTCCACTGAACTATACCTCATTTCACTGAACTATACCTCATTTCATATTGGTCTCTCAACTTTTTTTTTTTTTTTGAACAATTTGTTCCCAAAACTATAATCAATTTGCATTTAACCCCCTCCGCCAACTTTTTATCCCGAAGATATTTTCAGTTTTCAAGAATACACAAAATAGATTTCAAATATTTCATTTATGCTTACCAGGGTAAGGTTATTTTTGGAATAAAAATTGACAGAAGAGGCTATATAGTAAATACAGACAGAGAATAGTTCAGGGATCAAGTTTTTGTAATTTGCCCAAATAAATACAACTATACCATGAAATTGGTAAAAGCAAATCTCATTGGATGAAACTTGAGATGTGTGAATATATCTCACCAGCCATCGGGGTTTCCATTTGGATGGAGCCATCTTGATGTGGTCCTGACCAGAACCATCCTTTTCCCTGATCACCATTCGAGGTAAGTGCAACGGACGGCTGTGATCAGTGCCACAATGGCTCGATGGAAACCAGGATGGTTAAATAACATTTTCGAGGCCATACCTCATTTAACAGTATGGAAAAATAGACAAACAACTCATAGTCTGGGATTCCTACATTGAGCGCGAGGAATGAAGGTATTTTTGATTACAAAATTGATGCAGCATTGTCGAAAAGCGAGAACGATTTTGTTCACCTTTCTTTAAATATGGTGAACATCATCGTCCTCCTGATTGGTCCATTTTAAGGGCATATATATACATCATGGTGAAATGACAGTAAACCCTTGAAATTGACTAATTAGGAAGGTATGATGTTCACTCTCCTTCAAATGTGGTGAACAAAATATGAAATAAAACAAAAATAACCTAAATCAAAAATAGCAAACAAAGAGATTCTCATGCAATGTAGAAATATTAAAATAAGAACTAAAACAAAAATAGCCTTGCAATTCAGAACAAAAAACCTTTAAGCTCTAGGTTGCATTAGTGCTTGTTAGCAAGAAACCCTTAATTAACCCCAATATGGGACTTGATCTTATCCAAATCTAGCGCGGAAATTCACATGAAATAACACAGTTCAATTTGTCATATTGAGGAAAAAGACTACAAATCAAGGGAAATGAGAGAGAGAGATAGAGAGAGAGAGAGAGAGAGAGAGAGAGAGAGAGATGTAATGTTTCGATAAAGGCACTTCGTCTCCGATGTACCACGACTATCGATGGAATCTTTTTGTTTTCCATACATCTCACTCATGTATTGATTGGAATGACCAAAATAAATCACCAAAGGATCAGATGAACCGAAATAATTTTGATCCGGCGCACAATGGCTTAGCGAGGCTGCTCTCTATTTGGCTTTTGCCAAACATCGTCTATAGAATAAAGCGGAGTCCACTTACGTGATAAGTGGTGGCAGCGGAGTGATTCTACTAAGCCAAATTGTCTAATATTCCGATTGAGGCATGCAAACCCAACTCAGTTCTTCAGTCACCAACGAAGGTAAATTTGATAGAGAGAAAGATACAAGAGAGAAGAGATAAAGTGGGAGGAGGAGAAGCAATCTATAGATATTAACTTAATACTAGTGCTAACTTCTAAAGCTGAGGCCTTTAAAATGAGGGCAGCTCATTTTCTCCACCCGTAACTCACAGCTCACTGTAACATTTATATATATATATATAGAATACGGGGCATGAGCTGACATCCCATTTGTCCATTGGGCTGTCAATACATAGCCATCCGATCCAGATCATCAACCGTACATTAAAAAATAAAAAATGCACCAAATGTCTGTCTCTCTCTCCCTCTCTATCGCGAGCGGTAGCCCCTTCCCGACTAGGCGACCACCCTCCCCTTCCCCTCCCCCTTCGGCACTGGATCCAGCCGGGGGACGGCGCGCAGCCGGGCCGGAGGCTGTTTGGCTCCGGTACCGGGGGACGACACGCAGGCGGGCGTAGGGCCGGGGGCCGAGCCGGAGACCGGTGCAGGGGTCGGGGGCCAGGCCGGAGACAGGCGCAGGGGGATGCGGACGGTCACAAGGCTCCGGTGCCGGGGGACGACGCGCAGTCGGGTCGGAGGCGGGCGCAGGGCCAGGGGCCGGGCCGGAGACAGGCGCAGGGGTCGGGGGCCAGGCCGGAGACAGGCGCAGGGGGCGGCGGACGGTCGCAGGGCTCCGGTGCTGGGGGATGACGCGCAGTCGGGCCCGAGGCGGGCGCAGGGCCGGGGGCCGGACCGGAGACGGGCGCAGGGGTCAGGGGCCAGGCCTCTGAGGGTGCTGCCAGGGGCGCCGGAGGGGACCGGGGTCGGAGGGGGGAGCCGGATCCGGTGCCAGAGGGGGAGGGGAAGGGGAGGGTGGTCGCCTGGTTGTGGAGGGGCTGCCGCTCGCTATCGAGAGGGAGAGAGAGACAGACATTTGGTGCATTTATTTTTTTTAATGTAAGGTTGATGATCTGGATCGGATGGCTGTGTGCTGATAGCCCAAATGGACAAATGGGCTGTCAGATCATACCCCGTATTCTCTCTCTCTCTCTCTCTCTCTCTCTCTCTCTCTATATATATATATATATATATATATATATATATATATATATATATATATATATATATATATATATATATATATATATATATATTGATATAGGTCGTCTCTTTCTCGTTATTCTTCTCTCTCTTAAATTATTGATCATGGTCATCTCTTTTTTGTTTCCCTCTTTCTTAAAATCTCTCCATCGATATCGCTCCAAGCCAAAGAGCGTCATTAATGTAGGACGAAGGAGGTCCAATCATCGGTAAGACATTTTGTGGAGCATCGTTTCATCAAATCGGATGCCATCTCACATCTCTCAAATGAATTATATGAGAAACAATTGATTAGAGGTTCTCAGTCATCCGATCACGTTGACTATGATTCCCCACAAGCAAGCAAAAGAAAGAAACAAACAATCAATTTCTCGAATAACCATCGCGCTCTATATGTTGGATTTTCTCGAATAACCATCGCGCTCTTGCGGTTCGGTGTTGGGTGCACGACTCAATCAAGCAGCATCACAACTGTCCGCGTAAGTACAAATAGAACATACAGCTGAAAGCTTTCATGGGCTCATGATGCATGATCTCTCTACCATGTATCTCTTGATCCTTATACAAAGCACCAGAAGTATCCAACCTAAAACCAAAAGTCAACTTCAAAATTAAAAAAAAAAAATATTCAAAAATTTGAGAGTTTTCAAAAATTCTCTTGCGGTTCGGTGCTGGGTGCACCACTTTTCAATTTTTTTTTACTTTTCAAAAATAAAAAAAACAAAACAAAAGTCAACTTCCTTTTGTACTCAAACTCCAACCAACCAAACCTCTAAGAACACAATTAATTCATTTTATACACAAAACAACTATCAAACACTAGACTAAAACTCAATCTTCTATCAAAATAGGTATACACACTCAACAAAAGTTTATTGTCCTAATCGCTGAAAAGATTTTAAAAAGATAATGGGTGAGAGAGATTAAACAAGTTTTTTTTTTATTCAATCATTTTAGAATCTAATTTTGATGTCCTAAAGAAATAGGACTTTAAATATGGGAAGGACTTGGGACCTAGAAAACTATCTTCTTCTTATTTTTTTTTTCAATCATTCCATCAAGCATCCCGTACTCAGGTGCAGGGCTGCAAACGAGCTGAGCTGAGCTGAGCCGAGCTCCGGTCTATTTGAGCTTGGTTTGGTTAAAAACTTGGTTGTTCAAGATTTGGCTTGACTTGATTAGTAACCGAGCCGAGCTTTGGTATGTTGAAGCTTGGCTCGTTTAATAAACGAGCCTATTCGAACGAGTTCTTACCAAGCTTGTTCATGAAATCTATCTTATGTCAAATCTTGGACTATATATATTTGGTTTATTCATGCCCTTTATGCACTTATTCACAAATCAATTCACAAGATGCTCACGATCTCTAAACGAACATGTTCAAGAGTCCAACCGAACCAAGCTTTAATTAGTATGTTTTAGCTTGATTTGTTTATTATACGAGCCTAAACTTGAGGTTTGGGCTTGGTTCAAATACTAATCGAACGATCTCGAACGAGCCTTTACCGAGCTTGTTCTCGAGCTACTCATGAACAGCTTGGTTCATTTGCAGCCCTGCTCAAGAGTCCCATACGGTGGCCTAACTGTCTAGATTCATGGGATCGAGAACAATTTTGTTTCACCCACTTTTAGTGTGGGTGGACAATACCACTCTCCCCATTGGCCCCTTTTAAACTATAGGTATGGTTTAATTGCATTTAATGAAGCCTTAAATTTAAAAAGAACTAATGGGGTGGGAGGTGGAGTACGATTTTGTTCCAACCTCCTGAAAGAGGTTGGAGCATCCCACTGTCTCTCATTGGTTCATTCCAAGGGTATGTTTGTCATTTTATACTGCTTATCATGGTGAAA
Source organism: Chamaelirium japonicum (assembly GCA_947650365.1). Classification (NCBI taxonomy): domain Eukaryota; kingdom Viridiplantae; phylum Streptophyta; class Magnoliopsida; order Liliales; family Melanthiaceae; genus Chamaelirium; species Chamaelirium japonicum. The sequence goes on along the minus strand of OX393551.1, from coordinate 69,252,924 downwards.
TGACTAAAAGCTCTCGAGATGAATCCATGAGAGAGAGCGGGATGCTCCAACCTCTTTAAGGAGGCTGGAACAAAATCGTTCTTTGGAAGGTGGTGTTCACCCACACTAAAAGTGGACGAACAAAACCCATCTCTCATATTAGAATGAGTAATGCTATCTGAACAATCTATAGCGACAAAAACTTTGACAAACCAGACCCATGCACTGGTGCCGGCCTGGCAGGGCCCAGGGCTCAGTGCATCAGCATTCGCACCAAGCGATCCTCTCTACAGTCCATGGGTCTAGTTTGTCGAAGTTTTTGTCCCTGCGGATTGTTCAAATAGCACGACTTGAACACCACACGAAATCGGACACAACCCATTGCCAGCCTAGCCAAAACCCTAGGGAGGGTAGGACCAATATCAGCACGGGGAGGGAAGGGCTCCAAATCCAACCCCGGGGAACAGATCCAGAGTTTTCCTCGCCTCCTCGGTACCACCAGTGGCGACCGATCGAGGAGGCCAAAAGGTCGATCGTCGAAACCCTAGGTCAGGGGAAAGGGAAAAGGGAAGATGGGCGCTCCGAGCAACTTGGGTAGAGGGTCCTTTATTTGGATTATGGTCTAATCAAATCTTGATTGGGTTGCATAAAAAACTAAGCAAGATTTTAGAGACATATGTGAAATTAAAAAAACCTAGGAGTATATATATTTTAAATTGAAGGTTTATATAAGGGTTTCCCCCTTTCCAAAATAGCATTGTTTTACAAAATAATTATTATATTCATCATAGTCAGAAAATATTTTTAGCATGGGGAGGCTTTAGCTATGACGAGATTGAAACTTTTTGATGCACTGTTGACAATGGCTACATGGTGATCGAGATCGTCTACGAGAAAGAAGATTCGTTGGAGAAGAAGTATTCAAGGGACGCCGGTGCGACGCTCCCCTTGGGTTCTTGAAGGCTCAAAGCGATGGTGACACCATGGAGTGTGACTTCTCAATAGATGGTTGAGAGAGCGGATTGAGGGACGATGAGAGAAGGAAACCTGGTCTAGGGTATGCCATAAGGAGGGAAGAGTGAGGATGGAATTAGGAAGAGAGAAAGAAGAGAAGGATAAGGAAGGAAGAAGATGTAGGAAGAGAATACGGTGTGCGGATCATTTTCCAGCGTCTACCTCGGCTTCTACTTCGGGGCTTTCATCTCTTGGTAGATCCTCCGGTAACTCTGTATTTCTCAGGTGGGTTCTCTACTTCGTGTGTGTTCTATGAGAGGGATCAAGCAGAGGGTTTTGCAGGAGTCCAACAAACGGTGACTCACCCCTTTTGTAATATCTTAATCAATGATAATCCATGCAAGCCTTGATTACCGAAGATGTTCTGTAGTTTGTACTGTTGTGTGATTGTTCTGTATTCTCTATGTCGGATGTTAGGCATGATCTCCGCATGCTCCCGTTCTTCGATCTGTAGCACGGCGCTTCCGATTATACTCGGCGGATCACCGTGTTGTGTGCACGACTCGATGGGATCCGGGCTTGGTATCCGTCCGACGTAGGCGGGTATCGGGGAACCAGATTCCCAACAATTAACTAGAGGATGAGGTAAAAAAAACCCTTATAAAAAGAACCTAAGGTTAAAATGATGGATTTGAAAAATGCAGAGAATGTCGGCCTATTTCCATGAAAACAATCATCCTGTTTTTTATTCGCAAGATGCTGATTTCTGTGGGCGCTGTTTCCATTGTTCGGTAGCGAGGTTGTCGGTTTCGTGGAACACAAAAACATTGCTTGGCTTAGGACGAAGGGAAAGCGCAATCATTGTTTTCCTTTATTCAACGTTATGGTCAACCGAGGAAACAAGTTATAGTGAATGCACACCATGGATTTAAATTCTTCGAACATTTGCGGGTAGTCTGTGGATCTTTTTCTTGTAGCTACCAAACAACCAACAGATAGTTTCACGAAGAAGACGACGACGATCCTTGGAACCTGCCTCCTTGTTACTAACCAGGGGGCCAACTAACAAGAGCTTCTCAAAAAAAAAAAAAAAACTATGTAGTCCAGACTTCCATTGCCTTCTTTGGGAAAATTGGTTTTCAGCCAACCTAAGAAGTCTCTCTGCCCCACCTTTACCTATACAACTTCATGCATAAAGACCCAAGCCCCCTCTGGTTCGCAATGCGGTAAAGAAAGAGCCCTGCTGCGTTAGAACTCAGAAGAGTCCATTCTCTCTCTCTCTCTCTCTCTCTCTCTCTCTCTCTCTCTCTCTCTCTCTCTCTCTCTCCCCTACCATTCTAATAAAAGCTGGAATGTGTTGATTCCTCGGAATCATTGTACTTGGAAAGCCCTTCTCTGAAAATCTCTCACTCGGCTCAGTGGTCTGCTCGTTTTCTTCATAGTATGGTGCATTGGTGCGTCTGTCTTTGATTCAGTTTTGTTTGCTTCTAACCCTAGTAATTGCTTGTATTTCTATTAGGGTAAATTATACTTTGCCCCCTCTGAAGTTTAGCTCAAAAACACTTAACCCCTCTGTAGTTTGTTTTGTTCCAAATCGTACATTAAAATTTGAAATGTTAGCACAATACCCTCTTTTGTCAACTACTTTAATTTTCTCATTTGGTAGTTTTTGTATTATCAACACAGAATTGAAGGGGGCAAAATGCAATTAGGGGGGTTAAGTGTTTTGAGCTAAACTTCAGGAGACAAAGTGTAATTTACCTTTTCTATTTTGTAACCAGTCAGCCAGAAAAATGAAGGGTAAGTTACACTTCCCAAATTCACTTAACCCATCTATAGTTAATAAACTACACTTTGCCCCCCTTCAATTCAGTTTTGATTAGATAAAAATTAGGATTATTTTGACTTTGCCCCCCAAATTTCTCCTTGAATTAGACTTTACCCCCCATATTTCATTATTTAAACTTTACCCCCCAAAACTAACTGTTTCATCAGCTCACCCCCCAAAATTTTATTTCTTTTCCGTCAGCTCACCCTTTTTCTTTGTTGGTGAGCTGACGGAACAGTTAGTTTTGGGGGGTAAAGTCTAATTAATGAAATATGGGAGGTAAAGTCTAATTCAAGGCAAACTTTGGGGGGCAAAGTCAAAATAACCCTAAAAATTACCAGAAAAAGAAATTTAATGGTTGACAAAGGTGGGTATTGTGATACCAATACCATTCAAAACTATAGGGACTGGTTTGGAACAAAAAAAAAACCAAGGAGTTCAAGAATTTTAAGATAAACTTCAGGATGGCAAAGTGCAATTTACCCCCTTGTAGTTTATTTTGTTTCACTTTACCCCCCTAAAGCTTGGCTCAAAAACACTTAACCCCTTTATTTGTTTCAAATCGCACCCTAAAGTTTGAAATTTAGCACAATACCCCTTTTGTCAGCTACTTAATTTCCTCATTCGGTAGTTTTTGAGTTAAACTTCAGGGGTCAAAGTGTAATTCTGTTTCATCACCTGTAGAATCTTGATCTGTGGAGTGCTTGATTGTTGCAGAGTTGAGTTTGGATCCAGAGCGGAGGAGCGCACATTGGCGGTACGGGACGCCCTCCAACCGCCGCGCTGGAGCTCGATGAGATGGAAGTCATCATAAACCCGCTCGATTTCTTCGGAGACGACGACCCCGGGGGCCACCGTATCGGACCCGCGGAGGCCCTCTCCGCCTTAGTGCGGCAGCTGATGGTAGGGAGGCGCCGCGAGGTCGACGGCCAGGGCGGACCCGACGCGATTCTGGACGATGGGGTGAGACTCGGCCCGGGTCCTTGCCTGGTCTTGCGCGGCGGCCAGCTCTCCGCTGGCCCGTCGGTGAACGGAGGGATGCGGCGGGCGAACTTAGCCGACTACTTTGCCGGCTCGGGGCTGGAGGCTCTGGTCGAGGAGCTGAACCGGAGCTGCAGGCGTGGGCCGCCGCCCGCCCCGCAGTCGTCCATCGACGCATTGCCCACCGTGAGCATCACTCGGGGGCATCTCCGCCGTGAGCCTGGCTGCCCCGTCTGTCAGGAGAGGTTCGGGCCGGGATCCAGGGCGCGGGAGCTGCCGTGCGGGCATCTGTATCACCCGGACTGCATCGCTCCCTGGCTGGCGTGGCACAATTCTTGCCCGGTGTGCCGCCATGAGCTGCCGCCGCAATGACCCAACGGCGGCAGGCCTGATCAAGATTCAAGCGGCGGCGGTGGCGGTGGCGGAAGTCAGGCGATGCAGAATCCGTTTTCGTAGTTGCGATTCTTCGAACTCGGATGCGGGTTCTTGACAACAATGTTAAATATTTTAGTTTCTCAGATGTCAGAAGGGAAAGTAAATTGCGCTCACTTTGACCCTCTAGAAGTTTTAGAATTTGATAAAATTTGATGAGGTGATTGTCTAGAGTAAGATGATCATCCTTATCAATTTTTATCAAATTTTAAAATTTTTAGAGGGTCAAATGGTCGAAACAAAATCTACAAATTTTAACGGTGATTACGAATGACAAATTTTGCTTCGATCATTTGATGTTCTTAGAAGTTTTAGAATTTGATAAAAATTGGTGAGGATGATCATCGTATCCTAAACAACACCATTATCAAATTTTATCAAATTTTAAAACTTCTAACATGGTTAAAGTGAGCGCAGCTTACTTTCTAAACTGGCAACTCACAGCTCACTGTAACATTCCTCTTATGCAATAAAGATAACTCAGGAGCATAAAGATAAGCAAGAACAATCGAGAGAAGACGTAGAAATCGCTCAATTTTCTTTAAAACATGGTTGATTCCCACTGGACCTCGTCCAGATTGTAACCTCCAAATATCAACAAATATGTTATATCGAAAGAGCTAGAGATTACCTCTCAACCAAATTGCACTCCACACTTAAATGCGTTTGGTCCTCCAAACGAATGCAGCTAGACCGCCGTCGATGTGATTGTCGTCGCAACCAAAGCGTTGATTGTCGATAGCCAAACAAATGTGGTTCCATCGCCGTGAATCCAATCGTCGTCGCAACCAAACGCTATCCATCGACAAACCAAAGGATGCGGTTGTGTAGCAGCCAATGCGCCCGTAGGCGCAACCAAATGCTGCCCTTCGACAGCCAAAATCGTGGTGCCCATCGATCGGCACCTTTTCAATGGTGTCTGCTGGCACGTTTCCAATGTTGTTCATCGATGACTGCAAACAAGTGGTCGTCTGTCGACAACTCCAAAGTTTGCTTCACTGCAGACGCAAACGATCAGCATCCGATCGGCATTTATCGATGACGCTGCAATGGTTCCCGCCGACACCTTCAATCAACATCTGTAGATGCCTCCACCAATGACGCCCATCCACCTTTAATCAACATCTGTTGAAGTCGCGGCAATGGTGCCTGCTGACACCTTCGATTGGCCTCCGTCGATGTCTCCACCAATGGCGCCCGTCGACACCTTAAATAGGCATCCGTAGATGCCTCTAACAATGGCACCCATGGCGCCTGTCGAAATCTCTGATAGGCATCCATAGATGCCTCCACCAACGGCGATCGCCAGCCCCTCTGATAGGCATCTATCAATGCCTCTACCAAAGGCACCTGCCGGCGCCTCCGATAAGCATCTATCAATGCCTCTACCAAAGGCGCCTGCCGACGCCTCCGATAGGCATCCATAGATGCCTCCAACAATAGTGCATGTCGACACCTCCGATAGGTATTCATAGATGCCACTGCAATGGTGCTCACTGGTACCTCTGACAGGCTTATGTAGATGCCTCTGCAATCGTGCCTGTCAGCACCTCCACCATCCACGTGCCGTCGGTCTTGCTTAAAAAAAATCAATTTGTTAGAGACTTTATCATGCACTAGCTTTCAAGTTTTGATCAAATCATTGATGCCGATTTTTCATACATGACGATGGGATCTCCTTCGCCAAATATGATCGGATTCTACTGCATGCCTGGAAAATGTATTCTTTCCAATCTACATCTGACATGTTTGTATGTTTACCCTTCAGACAAATCAAGTCTTTGTGTAGACCTTTTTGAATCAATAGATGCCTTACACTTGCCATAAGCCAAAATTAAAATTTTCATCGAATTTCTCCACATGGAACTTGACGTTCAATACTTTCGAGAGATTGATTGCTATTACAATCCAATCAAGAATGAAAACCCTAGCTATGATAACGGTTTGTCATGTTTTCAATATGTCAATGATCAGATCATAATCGATCCTCTGACGGATCAATCGTGTAACACCACAATCTCAAAGCAATAGAAGTAGCAAAACATAAATAGAGAAAATACAATCATAAAGTAAAACCACACAAAGAGGAAACATAGATTTAACGTGGAAACCTTTACAAGGAAAACCAACGACGAGGACAATTAAGCGATCCATTATAATGGGGAAACCAGGAGTTACTAGCAACAATTAACTTCAACAAGAACACCCTCTTAATCTAAGGCACCTCCTCTCAAGAATCTCGTGAAATCTCTCTAAATGATTCACAATGAAGCTCACAAGAGTCTCACGAGATGCTCTCAAGTTCCTCTCAAAAGAAACTCTAAAACCCCACGTTATATAGTGGGAGTGTCTCGAGCTAACCCCGACCCCCCCCCCCCAAAAAAAAAAATAATAATAATAAAAATAAAAATCCCCAATCAACAAGCCAAAATAACCTTGAAAATTGAGTCATCCCAAGCTCAGACGTCGGGTGGTGTACACCACTTGCCAGCACCACTCAGAAATCAGTGTGCGCACCTAGTTGCACACCAAAACCTGGGAGTAGGTGGTGAGTTGCGTGGCACACACATGGGTTGCGTGGCGCACACATGGGTTCGCACCACCTGTTTGGCAGCGCCCTGTAATGGTGTATTGCCACATCTTCATCTTTCGCTTCTGGCTGCGGTTCCTCATGGGGCATATGCTTAGGAAATTTAGCTATAATCAACACAAAGGGAGAAAGGTGTTTGTGCCAGCGGGGAAGTTTGAGGAAGGAGCTTCTCAAGGAGTGCCATGACACAAAGTGCACAGGACACCCAGGCCAGCGGAGGACTTTGGCATTACTCGAGGCCGCCTACTATTGGCCCCGAATCTGGGAGGATGTGGAGTACAATATGCACACTTGTATTATGTGCCACCAAGACAAGGCGGATCTTCACGGACCCGACGGATTGCTCGAACCTTTGCCAGTGTCCGGTCATCTATGGAAAAATTCTATGGTAGGTGGCATGAGGCAACTGAGTCGAAGATCCATGGAGTAGTAGTACTAGGAGTGGCAGATAGGCTATGAGCTGTTGAAGAGCTGATGGAGACGAGGTACTAGAGAAGTAGCTCCTCAAGCGGCCACCTTAACATACGGCTAACATAAAACCATACACGTAGATGGTTTTTTCTGCTAACAAAGAGAAGGTGATCATCCTTTAAAAAAAAAAAAAAAAACCCTCTACGCCAAGGTGACCTCACCATAGCATAATTCATGGAGGGGCAAGTGGTGTTGTGGGAGTGGATGGTGATCCAAGAAGTGATCAAATGTATCCACCATATCTAATTATACAACACCATACTTAGATCTGAAGCACATACTCTGCTAGAAAGGTAGGGTTCGAGGGCTTCAGATCAATCTCACCAGAGGAGGAAAGCAGAGTACAAGGGGGAAGATCCGTCATAGAAAACACCGAACACCTGTCCCACAAGTCTCTTACTATTAGTTGGTGAGCTCCATGATGGCAGTAACAATGTCGCCGTCTGCCACTTTCAGTGCCCTAACAGCCTTGGACCTCAAGACCCCGGCCTGGGTCATCACCAGCTCGATGTCCTTCGGTTCGACCCCCGTCTCATCGACGTCCTCATCGTCCTGGGCCATGGCGGACGTCTCCGGCCTGGGGATCACGTGGCTCGGGTCCGGAGCCTTGAACTGCTCTGCGGCCTGCGTCTGCAGCTGGGAGCTCAGGTCCTCGATCTTCGCCTCCCCAAAGACGACATAGGTGTCGGAATTCGGGCTCTTGAAAACGTCCGGTTTTGAGATGACAAACAATATCTGGACAGCAAAGACTTTGACCTCATATCACAGGGGATGCAGATATTGGAGGGGCTTGCAGGTAATAACAATGACTAATAGTAGTATCTCACGTTCTTGCTTTTCTTTACAGTGACACGACTGACACCGGGAATGGGCTTCATTCCAAGCTTCAACATCGCCTTTCGGCTCTTCTTCTCGCTTCGGCTCTGCTTCAACCTGCCGCTAGCATCACCTGCTTGCCCTGCAAATATCTCAGATAAAAAATTAAAGAAATTTCAGTGAAGATTATGTGCCACAAGCACTCTAATTTTTCTGAAACCTTTTTGCTGTCACAGAAAACCTAATTTGCTAAGTGAAACATAGGATAGAGGTTGCACATATTGGATCACTTCTGACTATAGTATATGCGTGTGTGTGTGTGTGCGTGTGTGTGTGTGTGTGTGAGAGAGAGAGAGAGAGAGAGAGAGAGAGAGAGAGTTATTAACTCACTCTCCACATCATGATCAATTCCAAATATATTCAAATTTTACCTACAGGCTACAGCAACACTAAGCCTTGCCCAACACATTGACTATGGAGCACACCTCTTATACCTAGGGTTTTCACGCAAGATCGAGCAAATATTTTTAGAATGGTTGCCAAACTAACATCATCACTCCCAAACTTGTGTCAATCCATGCAATTGGCAGGTAATGAGGTCCCACTTGAAGAAAGGAAGAGATAAAGGGTGATGGAGAGAGGTTGGGAGAGAATTGAGATAATTTCACAATATTAACAGCAGTGTTCAAAAACTCAAAACTCGGACTTGACTCGAAATTCAGCCGAGTCGAGTAAACTCAGTCTGACTCGGCTGAGTTTTACCCAACTCGGTCCGACTCAGCTGGGTTTTACCGAGTTTTAAAACAGTGATTAACAGAGTGAAAAGTGAAGTGGGTAGTTATACTAATAGTTTAAAAATTAGTTTAAAGGAAAAGTAGAAAGACAGAAAGAGAGAAAAAAAGGGCAAGTATTGATTGTCTGGTCTGTGAGACATATCTGACAAAATCTATGCATCCAGGGTTTACGTCACTAGTTGTGAAATATCCACAAATTACAGAACGGTTTACTCATGAAAATACTTGTGGGTTACTGATTAATGAGGATTTTTTGCTCTTCTATTTGTCACATCCATGCATGTGTACACACACACACACACCACTTTTTCCATAGTTTTATACTTTTGTACCGTAATTTTTTTAAGTCCTCACAACCATTGACAATAATTTGAAATTTCTCCCTATTCCATACTCCTTTTTGATACATCAATAGTGAAATGTCAAACTTACAAGCTACAGTTATGGCTTATCAAATATATGCCTTTCCAATGATGTATATAAAAAGGGATACACAGAAATCCAAGAACCTACAAGGAAATGAAACAATGAGTTTCATTGCATTGATGGTGCCCTCCATCATTGAAGGCAAGGTGGCGTGAATCTCAAACTTGTGTGACGGAGCATAAATGAAAACTCGACTCAGGATTCGCACCATCTAGGGCTGAAAACTGGGCAGATATAGACAGGACTTCGGTATTACCCATGTCTATTTCTACTCAGCAGATAGGAATACAGAAACAAATACCAATACGATACTAAAATCTATATCTTCATTGTCCTAAATGAATACAGAAGAAATCTTAATAATATCTATTTTTACTGAAAATGATTCCATGGGATAGGAATATGGATACAAATATACTAAGAGAAGAAAAACTATATCTTGACTGTCCTAAATGCATACAGAAACAAATCACATATTAGCAATACCTACTTCTGCATAAAATGATTACATAGATATGAGCAATGCCATATTCTCATTGAACAAATATGAATATGAATGGAATATTTGAAAATATCACCCCTTTTCAAATAAATAAATAAGCAAACTGCATATAACAAATTTGATAGGATGGATCAGTACAGAATTCAGTCACTAAAATAAACAATATAAAAATCAACCATATAATCAAAGATTAACACCATAACTATTCAAAAGAAATGAAACTTGATAGCAAGCAAACAAACATGAATGGTTGGATATTAAGGGCATTATTGTCGCCGCAAACCATGGGAGTCATTTTACTTTTACTCGAGCCAATGCAAGCAAAGTGCAAAGTTCAGGATTTTGGTTGCCAGAAGATAGACGACCCAATCAACACGTGGGATGATATGAAGGAAAAGCTCAAAGAAAAGTATCTCTTTTTTTTTTTGAAAGGTAATCACCCCCGTCTCATTGACATGTGGCAAAACTTGAAGCAAGGAAATAAGCATGTTGCTGAATACATCGAACAATTTGATGAATTAATGCTACGATGCAATTTGGTAGAGTATTCTATCATGACTTTGTCTAGGTTCCAAGTTGGACTTCATGATGACCTTCAAAAGAATTGATTTTATGACAAGTCAACACACTTGATCAAGCCTATCAACAAGTTCAGGAGCTTGTGCGGTATATGAAGCGCAAATTGTGCGACGCTGACTCTCGTGATTCCCATACTAAGCCAATTCTATCGGGAGCAAAACCACCTACTATTCAATCCCAAGCAAAGACCAATCCCAACACCCTAACAACTTCTGAAAATAAGGAAATGGAGTAGATGGAGCCTTCGAAGTTGGGTTCCAAGTGCCATAGGTATCTTGTGATTAATGAACAAAGTGACTGTAGAAGTTTATGAACCGGAGGATGGTGAAAGTGAATTTGGCGAGGACGACGAGCAAACCCTTGTCCTTCGAGGTGCTCGTGCTCAACATGAATTTTTACAAGCAACTCCTACGCCATTTATTAGGCGTCCCCCGCATGGAGTCATGAACACGCCTAAAACTAGATAGAGCCCTTCTAATGAGTTGAGCAAGCAAGTCTCTAAGTTTAAAATCATAGACACAAACCCATGGAGCAGAAATACATTGTTTTACATCATCTCCATTATAGAAGGAAAGCATTGCCCCCTAATTGTGGACAATGGGAGCGAATAAAAAAAGATGATATTTAAAAACAATAAAAATATCAATGCCTATTAGTCACTTGTAACGCTATAAATCAAGTGGTTTATTTTAAAAATTATTAGACGAGGACATTTTCATTATTTAAATAAGTTTGTTCTTTACAAATTAAGAAAATAATGCAACAGTTGATTGCAAATTGCAAATAATGATACTGGTTGATTCTGCAAATGCAACAAAATATACGTGCTATATGAAAAAATAATTAAAAACAAGTGCTAGTTAATGGCATTTTATTTTATTATATCAAGTTAATTTGGCAAACTAAAAAAATAATGCAGGGGTCGATTTGCTAATAATGGTAAAGGTAGTTTTCTTATAAAAACGACAATAGTAGTGGTTACATCCAAAACGAAATTGAATGAATACGCATGAGATACAAATAGGTCACAATGTGGTCAGATTATATATGATCTATCTCCGGCCATAACAAAGCACATCTATAGAGGGTCATACTCGCTCTAGTAAATCCGGTGGAGTTTTACATAAACTTAAATCCAAAGAGTAGCATAGGATGGCTACCAATTTAGAAGCATAATCTGTATAAATGAGGGTACATATGTAAATGAAACCATGAACTGAAATCTGCATATTGCAAGGACAATACATAAAGTGGTTTATATTACATAAACATGTTATACTAAACTCCACCTAAACAAGGTCATTAATCATTATCCATTGTTACAACTTAAAGTTTGAAAAGTCGAGGCATCAGATAACACATTTTGCACACCAAAGGGTGCAAGGTATAAACCTCGCCAACTAGTATATCTGTATCCTGACCACATACAGAATTACACATAATTAAAAATGAAGCTTGGAACCAAAAATAAAAGCTTCCAATTGATATTAAAAAAAAGGAATATTCAAAATATACCTATTCAGATATTGGTATATAATCAGCAATGAAACTCTCCCGATGTTTAGGGTTCTCTTTCCGAAACTGAATGCATTGAATAATTTTATAAGGATAAAGGTCATTCAGAGAGAGATTGTACATGATGCATCACCTTTAACAAATGGCTTCTCACCTTCAAGAGTAGTTCAAGAATCAGTCTACAGTGGAAAGGGAAATACTAGGCTCATGGAACTGGGTAGGTTCTAGTTCCACATATTTAGTTTCCATATAGCTAAAAGGATCATGAAGGCATCTAAATGTTTTGCAGGTACATGCAAGTGGATGTACACAGAATGACTTCAGCAGTAGGCTCATTGGCTCTTCATCAAGGAAAAAATCTGCCCCTGTTGTTGATTTATCTCAAAGAGTTTCGTATAGTAATATTAAAAATTAAGCAGACCACATAATCTTGATGGCATCCTACTTTAAGGTATTACAAAGCTGTTACAAAACTGGGGGAATGTCATTTGTCAAATGTACAGTATCTTAATCGGGATATTTCCTAGTTCAACACTGGAGCTTATGGGTTAGCCACAACTTCTCACAAAAAAAGTTTAAATGGATGTCTAGGAAAAAAATCCAAGTTCAATTAGAAGTCCACAAAGTCTAGAGTTACCTTCAGCATCACCCTCGTCTTTGTCATCGTCATCGTCGTCATCCTCGTCATCATCATCATCTTCTTCAACCACGGGTTCATCTGACTGCAAAGCAAGATCATTCAAAATTGACTCTACTTTTGTATACCCAAGTGTCGTGGAAAAAAGGGAATGAAGGAAATAAATATATCTAAAACATAACAAAGTACAAGCAAATTTAACTACATACATGAGCGACCATAGATATTATATCTTCTTATTGCGTGTTGGGTGGGTGGGATATGGCAAGTTTTATAGGTGTAGTATTTTCTTTCTACAAACCAGCCTGGGGACACTTACCTTTAAGAGATTATGAGGTCACCCTAAAACTAAGGTGGAGGTAGCAAGAAGAATGAAAAGGAATGTAGGGTTGACTTGTATCATAAAGTACGAATAAAAGTGATTTGGTGAACTTGAGTCGCTCATGGTCCCACAACACATTCAACATCCTCACTTATAGGCAGGATAGGCGTTGTGTTTCCTCTCCATGAACTTTTCTGAAATACTTTTAAATCTTGTAACAAGATAACCACATACTTCGGACATTCAAACACATCCCGCAAATAGGCAACCACTATTAGGGAATCAGACTCGTGTGAAGTCTGTCAGATCCCACACTGGCATCCCTACCTAGTCTTGTGCAAAACGAACTATGATTGCAGCCTTCCCATCCCATTTTCAGGCATATGAATTAATCTTGATGCAACACTCAGGACACCATCAACCCCAACATTCTGGATTCTGGTGTGCCTTGTACTTTAAATAGTTTCCTCTATCCTCTGCCTGCTTCATTTGAATCTTGGCCACAATGAACCTGCGTTGGGCATATGTCATGGATCTACGAGTTTCAATGCTTCCCTATACCCCACAGGGTGGAAGCAACAATAGCTTGCTCATGCACAACGTTTTATAATCCTATTTTACTATAGCAGTATTTCAGTAGTGACTATTATCAGTTTGAACTTGAACTTCTTCTGTTTTAAGAGAATTTAATCCAAGTCACTAAAGCAAAATCAACATGTTTTTCGTTCCAATCTATCGTCCACATGAAAATGAAATCGTAATCCTGGGTCTAGTAGGGATTAGAACTAAAAGGCTGTGAAGGTATCCTTCCAGTAAAGGTATATACATCGTATTCATCCTCTCCGCTCTTCCGAAGATATATCCACTGTTTGGTAGATACTCTACCTCCCGATCTAAACGTCCCATCAATGTGTCCTGAGTGAGGCTTCTAGGAAGAATTAAATCATAACATGTTGTCAACCAACACCATTGCAATACATCTCTAGTTTCTAGCATAGCACTTCCCATTGAGAATGAACATGTATATCTCTTGCAACACCTTTTAACAGAGAATGCTGCTTCACTGGCAATGTATGTACGTGTAATGCAATCATGAACAACTATATGATCTTGGGTCTTTCCTGCATGCTTCTGTCAAGTAGTCATTGTGTTCCCACTTGCACTTTAGCTTTCACTTGTTCGATAACGTAACGGGATTTCTTTTCTCTAAGATAATCCATCTATTGACACCATTGTATATCGTCATAATTCACGTTGTCTAGTCCCCCCCCCCCCCCCCCCCCCACCCCAACTCACTCAAAGTATCTTCATAAATCTATGCACAGCTTGGTGAAAACTAGATGGCTAATTTCTCGAGGGTCACTCACTGGTCCTAGGCCCTCTACTAATGGCCTAACACAATTCGTAATCCCCACTACTTTCCTTAAGGTTACCTTCTAGGGATAAGGTGTCATATACATGCACAAGATGGTAGACACCATGAATGAATCCCTGAAGTAGATGGGAAAAAACTTCTGGCCTACGATGAAGTGTTAAGGGGAGAGATGATCCCCTTGTGTTAATGTTCAAGTAGTTTTAGTCATTCCACAAGAAAGTCATTTCCTACTATAGTAACCATTGATGTATATATATACAAGATGTCCAAGGAGCTACATTAGTTTTAACCCTTGCTATAAGTATATGACAAGTCAATTGTACTGAAGGTATATAGCAAATCCAAGTCAATTATAATTTGCTTTTTTTTTCTTTTTTGGGTTGGGCTGTGTTTGGTTTGAGTGTGCTCGTTTTATTATTATTATTATTATTATTATTAAGGGTAAATTACACTTTGCCCCCCTGATGTTTAGCTCAAAAACACTTAACCCCCCTATAGTTTAGAAAACTACATTTTGCCCCCTTCAATTCAGTTTTGATCAGATAAAAATTACCAAATGAGGAAATTACGTAGTTGACAAAAGGGGGTATTGTGCTAACACTTCAAACTTTAGGGAGCTATTTGGAACAAAATAAACTACAGAGGGGTTAAGTGTATTTGAGCTAAACTTCAGGGGGGGCAAAGTGTAATTTGCCCTATTATTAAGGAAAATTTTATTCATACCCCAAAAATCTGCAACTAGCCCCCGTATCCCTATTGTTTCTCAATAACTTACTCAACGACCCTTTAATACCAACATTGCCCTTTTTCTTTTGTACCCCAAACCTCAAAGCCTTAACTTAGCATCTTTTGTACCCCCAACCCAACCCAACCCAAGGTCTGTTTGAACTTCCTTAGCCCTAGCCTAATCCGTCGGGTTGGCTAGGTTGTGCGGAATGGGTTGATCGGCTTCAATATGGTAGGGGAGAAATAATTTGGGTTGGGTTTAGGTTAGCCCACCCAAATTTGGGTTGGGTTTGGGTTGGGCTCGGATTGGGTTCCGGTTGCCCCGCCCAAGTTGCAGCCCTACATCTGCCTTCAAGTAGGGGTGGCAATGGGTCGGGTCGGTTCGGGTTGGGTTGAGACATAGGTATAAGGGCAAAACACCCAACCCGAACCCGACCCGTTTAATAAACGGGTCAAAAACTTAAACCCAAACTCGACCTGACCCGTTTACTAAACGGGTTGGGTCGTGTCGGGTTGGCTCAATAGAGCCCATGTAAACCAACCAGGTTGGGTCAAGACAAGTTGGATTGGGCCGGCTTTGATCGGATTGGGCCGGGTTGGCTCGGATCGGGTTGACACGACCCATTTGGTAAACTGGTCAAGTCGGGTCAACCGGGCTATAGGTACAAACCCGAATCCGACCCATTAAATAAACGGGTCAATCGGATTGACCCTTATATAACCCGAACCCGTTTAGGCCAAATCTAAACCCGCTAACTTCGGGTCGGGTTCGGATCGGGTCAAGGATTGCCACCCCTACCTTCAAGTACCAGCCAACTGCATGGGATTTATTTAATAGTGGGGTGTATTCAAGAGTGCATATAATTAAGGTATATTTAAGGGGGTATGTGTTTGATTGGGGTATAATCAAGTTGGAGCGGGCCATTTAAGTGGAGTGTATTGAAGGTGGGGTGTAAGGGGGAAGGGTATTTTTAGGATAAGAATGGGGCATGACAACAAACGATGGGGTGTGTTCAAGTTTGTTGGAAACGGGGGCTAATTACAGATTTTTGGGGTATGAATAAAATTTCCCATTATTAATACATAGCAAGTTAAAAAGACAAAGATCAAAATGATGATATTGCTATATAAAAAAAAATCTTCAGGTTATATAAAAAGTTCCAATTTTGCAATCAAAATAAATATCAAATGATGTGCCAGATTTCCAAATCATATGTGATTTATGACTGTGAAAAGGAAATTCCTCCAAAAAGGTGAGAGAATAATTTATCTTAGATGAGATTTAAATAGTAAATATAAAAAGCAAAAAGGGTGAAAAGGTTTCGATGGCGATGAGGAGGAGATCAGAAGAGTAAAGAGGGATGAGAAGGGTCAGTACGTCGATTTTCTGCTGCTCGAGATGGGCGGCGAGGAGCTCCTCCTGCGTCTGAGCAGTCATGGCGATCGGCCGGAGCTGATGCGCAACAGAGAGTAGAACCCTAGAGTAGAAATGAGATGATTGCCTTCACGAAGAGAGAGAGAGAGAGAGGAGGTCGGATTATATAGTACCTCTGCTGATACTAATCTCTTGGGGCTCGTTTGGTTGCCCTGCAAATGATGTGCCTACATCTGGTTGCACATTTGCAATTAAAATTTGGGTTAGTTTGACTTTACCCCCCAACATTTGCCTTGAATTAGATTTACCCCCCATATTTCACTAATTAGACTTTAGCCTCCAAAACTAACTGTTCTGCCAACTCACCATCAAAGAGAAATGTGAGCTGACGGAAAAGAAATAAAGTTTTGGGGGTGAGCTGACGGAACAGTTAATATTGGGGGTAAAGTCTAATTAATGAAATATGGGGGGTAAAATCTAATTCAAGGCAAAATTTGGGGGCAAAAGCAAAATAACCCTTGAAATTTTATATGTTTAGATAAAATTTTATTTGCACTGTTTTATGTACAAAAATTGTACAAATTAAACAAGTGTGCATCTATTTACGACATCGCTTCTTCTACATCCACTTACTGTCACGACTCGACACTCGATAGCCAGTTACTCCTGATTGTTGTGCGGCTAAAAGGGGAGGGTGCCGATATCACTTGTCTTTCTCATCCGAATTTCGGGACAGTCAACCCTGTGGACATAACAATCCCTCTCACAACACTTCAAATTTTTATTTTGTGCCACTCCTTACAACTAAACCGAACCCTATGCCTAAACCTAACACGAAAACCTAAAATCTACAGCCACGGGATGAACCCTAGACCTAAAAATCCTAAACTTAATCATAAAACCTAAAATCTATGGGCCGTGGGATGAACCCTAAATCTAGGAATTCTAAACCGAATCCTAACCCTTGTCTCCGCTGCTCGCCGTCGTTAGGGCGGCGGCGTTGAGCAACTGTGGCTCGAGGTGCTGCTCGTGCCCACCTCCATCGTCTGTTTGCACTCGCCTTTGCCGTCTGCTTGCACCCGTTCTCAAAAGAAACATAATACATGATAGGTTTGGGCATTTTGGGGTTTGGTTAAGATATTTTTAGGTTTCGAAAGGGGTTTTCACCGAACCAATATGCTATCAAGGGACCATATGCAAAAGGCAGATCTTACCTATCCTTTTCACCTCTCCGATTTGTTGTCAGCGACCTTAGATACATAATCCCCAAGAAAAATGCTATTTGAACATACAATGGAGGCATACTTATTTTAATCATAGCCCAAAAATATGTAATTAGCCCCCATTTCCAACAGACTTGAACACATCCTTATTTTTTTTCATACAGCATTACTATTCCAAAAATACCCTTCCCTCTTACACCCCACCTTCAATAAACCTCATTTAAATGGCCAGTCCCACCTTGATTATACCCCAATTAAACACCTACAACCTTAAATATACCCCAATTATACACATTCTTGAACACACCCCACTCTAAAATAAATCGCATCCAATTGTTTTTTTTTTTTTTTTGGTGCTTGAGGTTGAGGGCACTGGTAGGGCTACAACTTGGGCGGGTCAACCTGAATCCAACCCGAGCCTAACCCAAATTTGGGTGGGCTTGGGTTGGGATTTTACTTGTATGGGTTGGGTTGGAAAATCCCAACCCGGCCTCAATCCGTGTTGAGATTGGACAGAGGCTTCGAGCAACCCGACCCAACTAGAAACCTGACAATTTAGTAAACAATATTTAATATAATATATTATTGAATATGTCTGATCATAATACATCTGTTGAATATAAGTTGACGATGACCCCCGCTACCACTGCCGATGACGATGACGTCGCAGCCCCGTTGTTGTTGCTGCTGCCATTGCCGTTGCCGATGATGCCGTAGATAAGGATGACGTTGTCATTGTTGATGCTTCCTTTGTCGTTGCTGATGACCCCCGCTATCACTGTCATTGCCGGTGCCGATGACGTCGCAGTCAAAGGTTTAGATTTAGTTAGGACTTTGCTTGTTCCGCAAATGCTTCAGCGTTTAGGGGGTTTCGATCGAGGCGTTTCTGTTAGGAGGCGGTGATTAGGGGGGAGGTTTCACCAGAACTTTCCCGGCCATCGGATTGTCCGATGATTGAGACAGAATCTGTGCGGGAAGGGCTAAAAGAGGATCCTCGGTTGCCGGAGGTTCTGTCAGGGGACCCTGGGGGGGGGGGGGGGGGGGGGGGGTTCGCCACCAGATCCACGATCTTGGTCAGCATTGTTAAAAGGGGCGCGGTGTCAGAGGGTTTCTAATGAGTATCTGGTCTCCTTGCCACAGGTAATGGGGGATCAAATTTTTCTTTCTTCTCAGATTGTGGAGCAAGCTTGTGTTCCTTGGCAAAATTCTCTAGTTGGGAAATTCCTAGGTAAGGGTTTCCTTCTTGATGTGGTTACTAGGTTACTACCAAAGATTTGGTAGTTGGGGAACTCGATGGAGGTAATTTCCCTTAATTACGAGTATTTCTTATTTCGTTTCACTAATGGTGATGATCTAATTCATGTGTCTATGGGAGGGCCTTGGGTTCTTTATGGCCAAACTCTGGCTTTAGAATGTGGAAGCCGGGGTTTCGACTTGCCCCGGAGCCCCCATCAAGGCCACTGTCTGGCTACGAATGGTGGATTTATCTTTTGAGTTCTGGAATAAAGATTTACTGCTTGCTTTTGTCTCTGTTGCGGGACAACCAGTTGATTTGGATTTATTCACTGGAAATATATCTCGTGGAAAATTCGCGAGAGCTTTTGTTGAGCTTGATACCTCTAAGCCTCTCAAGTAGGGGCTTTGGATTGATGGTGTCCGGCCGAATAGCGAGTCATTTTTGTTTTTGCAGGCATTCCAATATGAAAGTCTTCTGATTTTCTAGAGTTTTTGTGCTCGCATTGGTCATACATCTTTTGCATGTTCTTTTCGATCTTCTACGTCGTCGTAGCATATGGGTCATGTTGACGAGCAGGTTGGGGGCGCTGCCAACTCAGCTGGTCATTGTTTTGGGGGGGTGTCGGTTCAGCCTCAACCGGCTAATGTGAACTGTGGATGGATGGTTGTCCAAGGTTGACGACAGTGTGGAGGCAGTGTAGGTTGGGGTAGTAGGGTCGTTGGAGAGTTGGGCTTGATGGCTGGCAGGCCAGGGAGTAAGCAGCCAATGGAGGGGTGTGTTTTGGGGAGTTTGTAGGGAGGTCTCAGAGGAGTGGAGCGGTCTCGGGGGGCCCGATCGGGGTTTTCTAATTCTAGGGGAGATCTTTCGTATGTTGGGGGTATGAAAGGTGTTCGGGTGGCCGGTAGTGCGGAGGGGTTGAGAGTTGGAGGAGTCGGTTAGGGGGGGGGGGGGCATTCATTCAGTAGTTCCAAATCCTTTTATTTTTGTCTCACCCTATTTAGTTTCACCTGTTGTGGAGTCTCGGAGCTCACCTTCGAGTAGTAGAGGCGGTGGGTTAACCAAAGACAATAGGCATAAGCACCAACAACATTCTCCTCATAGGCCACCGGTAGACTTGGTGGATGCGAAGGCTGGGCGTTTTTTAGTTGGGGAGGTGAGCTATTTAGGTCACAAAGCCTTTGAAAAATTGGTGACAGATTCTTTGGCTAGTGTGCCATCTTCTTCCTTTATTGGTCAAGTACTAGATCATTTCGTGGGTGGTTCCTCGGGTGAGACCCAGGGGGGTTTATATGAGGGGGTCATCCCGGGGGATGGCGCTGGGAAACGGAGGAAGGAAGGGGTGGAGGGGGACTGAGGAGGTTGTTTGGGTGTTTTTTTTGGGTTTTGTTGGTGGTTTTTTTGGGGAGTTGGAGTTTTTTATCGTTTTGAAGCTTGTTGCTATGAAGATAGTGTCTTGGAATTGTAAGGGGGCTAAGAAACGTGTTTGTTTGAATCATCTTTGACAAATTTTATGTAACTCTCGACCTTCGATCATCTGTCTTTTGGAAACTCATCTTTCGTTTGATGGCGCGCAGTGGGTGGCATCAAACATTGGGAGAGACTGGCATTACTATTGTCTGGAGGCGGCAGGTCATGCAGGTGGTATTCTGGTGCTTTGACTGGAATCTATAGGGGAGATTTCCATTCAGGCTCCTTGTGCACAAGTTGTGGTGGCTGTTATATCTGATGTCCATGGTCGACATTGGAATATGGCTATTATATATGCTTTTGTTGATTATCAAGTTCGCCGCACTTTGTGGCGGATTCTTACTACATTGTGCTCCCTTCAACATCCTATGCTTTTAGTTGGGGATTACAACGCTATTATCTCTCATGAGGAGAAGAGGGGTGGACGGGCTTTCAACCTAAATGCGGCAGTTGATGATCTCAGGCAATTCATTGTGGATAATGGATTGTTTGATCTTGGGTTTTTGAGTGATTTGTTTACTTGGAATAACAATCAGGTGGGAGAGGGGAAATTCTTGAGACTAGATCGTGTTCTTGCTACTTACTCTTGGCTGGAGCTTTTTCGGGATGTCCAATGCACTTACTTGACTCGTGTGGCTTCCTATCATTGTCCTTTGTTGGTTCATATTGATCCAGAGTGCGGTTTAGGACACCGGCCTTTTCGTTTTGAACATTTTTTGATGGAACATCCGGGGTGGGATTCTCTCCTTGAGTCTCTTTAGCATACCGAGTTGACAGAACACCCAATTAGTATTCTCTGTCGGAATTTAGTGCGTACGCGTAATGGTATTCTTAAATGGAATAGGGAGGTTATGGGTGGTTTGGAAGTTCAAGTTAGTTTGCTTTCTCAACAAATAGATAATTTGCAAAGCCGAGATCACTTGGAGTTCTTTCTCCTGGTGAGGAAGGGGTGTTGCCGAGATTGATTGCTAGGTATCATAATTGTTTGTCTATGGTGGAAGCTAAGTGGAGGCAGAAGTCTCGAATTCAATGGTTGAGGGCGGGGATTGTAATACTAAATTCTTCCATCAAACTACGATTTCTCATTGACGGATGAATCACATTGTGTCCTTGTGCAATGAGGAAGGGGAGGTTTTGTCCTCTCAACAGGGGGTAGAACAAATTCTTACTCAATATTTTGAAGATAAGTGGTCGTCTTCTTTTCCTTTTGAACATGACGATCTTCTTTTACTATTACCCAGTCTTATCTCGGCAAAGGATAACCTTTTCCTGACGCAACTGGTTCTGGATAGTGAAATTCGTAGTACGCTTTTTAGGATGGCCATGAATAGAGCTCCGGGGCCAAACGGATTTACCGTTGATTTCTATGTTCATAATTGGGCTGCGGTTGGGCCAGTAGTCTGTCGGGCCATTCAATTTATTTTTGATTCTTGTGCTATGCCACAAGGGTGGAGGGATGCTTACATCGTTCTTATTCCTAAATGTTAACCGACGTCCAAATCGCAGAATTTTAGACCCATTAGTTTGTGTTCGGTCCTGCACAAATTAGTGGCTAAAATTCTTATCAGTAGGATGCAGAAGGTGCTCTCTAAGTTGGTTTCCCCAGCACATAATACTTTTGTGAAAGGAAGGCACATTTCGAAGAATATCCTGTTCGCGCAGGAGATACTTCATTCTATGGAGTATAATAATTTGAATGGGCATGTTATGGCACTTAAAGTTGATATGGAGAAGGCCTACGACCGAATGGAATGGAGTTTTTTGCTTCGTGTTCTTCGCTCATTTGGATTCACTTCGAAATGGGTCCGATGGGTGTCTGCTTGTATCACGCACACTAGCTTTTCCATTCTTTTAAATAGCACTCCAACACATTGGTTTGGAGTATCGCGCGGGCTACGACAAGGGGACCCTTTATCCCCGTACCTGTCCATATTGGGGGCTGAGGTTCTGAATATAAACATTACCCTTGCATGAAGACAATGATAGCTGGTTGGAGTGAGGCCTACGACTCAGGCTGAGTCGATTACCATGCTCCATTATGTTGATGACAATTTATTTTTTACCCAAGCTCAAGATCATCAGGTTCTTTGTTTAGTTAGTATCTTATCGCGATATTGTGTCTGCTCTGGGAAATCGGTTAACCCCTCTAACCTACTTTGCTGTTCGGGAATTTGGTCCCCTCATGCTCAACAGGTAGCCATTCAAAATTCGATGGCTATTTCCTCTATTCAAGGCACCCTACATTATCTGGGGATTCCTATCTCGGGGAAGCGTATATTGGTTGCTAACTTAGTTGTGTTGTCGGCTAAAGTGTTGAATCGATTGGTCGGATGGAAGGCAAGGTACCTTTCTTTTCCTAGTAGGGTGGTGTTATTGAAGTCTATTTTATCTCCTATTTATATAACAAAGGACGTCAGTTTTGTGCTGACTAGACAAAACGAAACAAAAAAACTGACTGGACAAAAATGAACCGAATAGATCTAACCATTCGATCAAAAATCAATGCACGATCTCTCCTTGGTTTTAAATTCCAACCCATTTAAACTGCACTAAACCCCTAAAATCCTGGCCCATTGAAACTGCATTAATCCTGACCGTTCATCCCGCGGTCGTTGTTCGCATCAACGGTTATTAACCCGCATGCTGAAATTCCGGCCGTCCCAAACAATCGGGTCGATCTCAAGGAATCCGTTTGAACAGAGATAACTGTGATTGATCGATTATAGGGGGAGGGGGAGTTGGTCGCACCGAAGGCACCCACTTCGTGCCAATCGGCACGGGCGAGGAAATGGATGTCCCTATGAATGTCGGTGTTGTTATCGAAAGTGTTTTGTTGCCAAAGGTGTTCAGGTTTGTTGCCACCGAAGGCGGCCCACTGTAGTACCGACATGTGTGTTGCTGTAGCACACCGTTGGATGCCGGTCGGGGTTTTATCTTTATTGGAGAGGGAGTTTCGCCGTTGCAGTGCCGACAGGCACGGACATGCACTAGTGCCTTTATATGCTTTAGCACACCGTTGGATGCCGGCCGGGGTTTTATCTTTATTGGAGAGGGAGTTTCACCGTTTTCTATGGGCTGATCCAATTCCAATGAAGGTATCCATCTCATCCCATAAGATCGAAACAGTTTGCCAGAAGCCTTGTCGAGGTGGCTTTGGCATTCGACAATGTCGTTTGGTCCAGAGTTCGCTCATGATGAGAAGGGCTACTGAGTTGCTATCGGCGGCTCCCTCTCCTTGGAGCACTTTCTGTCAGACTAAGCATGGGCAACTATCTCTGTGGTCTTGGCCAAAGCCTAGATTACGATCTTGGATATGGAGATCCATCTCGGATGGGGTATTGTGGTTACAGACTAATGGGATTTGGATTGTTTGGAGCAGGGTAGACTTCGATCCCTGGATGGAGCCATGGGCGTCTCTTGCTGTGTCGAAGGTTTGAATGGGATGTGATGCTTCTGCGATATTGTTTTGCCATGGAGGGCGTTATGGAAATCGATGGTTTCGCCCAGAGCTCTTTATTTCGGGTGGAAATTGTTTCACCTGAGGTTACCTACGCGGGTTTTCCTCAATCACATTGGTATGCAAATGAATGTCGATTGTCCTAGGTGTCATGTAGCTTCTGGAGATATTGCGCATATCTTTCGGGATTGCTCACTCGAAGGCTATTTGGCATTGGGTGGGTGTCATGGCAAATTTTCATATTGCAGCTTTTATAGATGCTTTATTCAGAGGGCAGCTAGCGTCTTTTGTATTGTCGGTGAGGAGGGATGATTTTGGTGCTAACTTCACTGGAGTTTGGGAAGTGTGGAAGGCCAGAAATCGTGCTGCTTTTGAGACCGTTGTCCCTCCGAAGATCATTGCTAGAAGGATTTGTGGGATGCAGAGACCTCGTTGAGCGTTGTTGGTAGGGGTTCGGTGGTGGCCTCCGGACCATGGCGAATTAAAGTTAAACTTCGACAAGTCTATTGCTCAAGGTGGGCGGGCGGCGGCTGGGAGTTTTCTGGTGCGTGATATGGTGGGGAGGGTGCTGCTTGCTGGGTGTTTCCCCTCCTTTTCTCCCTCAGTTCCCCTGCCAAAAGAGTTGGGTCTTCTTTGGGGACTGCAAACATTCCTAAATCACTTTCCTCTTCACCCGATTTAGATCGAAGGTGATCCCTTGTTGGTTATCAACAGGCTTTCTGGTTTGTTAGCCTCAGATATGGTGATTTGGGAGTGTCGTTCTCTTTTGGCGCGACTTCCGAGTGCTCGGTGGACTCACATTTTCAGGGAGGCCAACGGTGCTACGGTCACCGACAAGAGGGTCTTCGGATTTTCGAGGCAGACATCCCTTATTCTGTTCGGATGATTGCGCTGCAGGATGCAAGTTTGGTTTACTATCCTAGACTTATCTTTGATCCATGTTGATAGTTTTGGGTGCGGGGGGAGGTTGTTTCTTTTTTTTTTGGTGGTTTTTGGCTAGTTTGTAGTTTTCTTTTACCAAAAAAAAAAAAGTTAGGATTTTGGGTACAAAAGAAAAGGATATAATTGGTATTAAAACTTTGTTAAATAAGGTATTGAGAAACGATGGGGAGACGAAGGCTAATTACAGATTTTTGGGATATAAATAAAATTTCCCTTAAGCAAAGGATAAATTACACATGGACCCTTGTAGTTGAGCAATTATCACTTACATCCTCTTATGTTTAAAACCCTACAAATACACCCCTATAGTTTGAAAAACCAAACACGTAGACCCCCTCTGGAGGGGGTCAATTCATTTTTTATCAGATAAATATTACCAAATGAGGATTTTAAGTAGTTGACAAAAGGGGTATCGTGCATACATTTAAAACTTTAGGGTGCAATTTGGAACAAAATAAAGTAAGTGTTGTTGCGTTGGGGTGAAGCCATACCAGACGCATGACAAAGCCACACCTCTCATGCACTCATGCTTTTGTGTGATGATTTTTTATTTTTTTTTGGTATTTAGCATAGGGAAGGTCACAAACGGATCTCCGGGAGGCGCAACAAGCCTGCGCTGCACAAAGAGACCACCACCAGGTGGGGAAAGGAGTTGCACACCGGCGGGTAACAAACAGCTATACATGCGAAACAAACCGGCCGGAAACTACCGATCCGAGAGAGGAAAGCTCGATCCGAGCACGAGAGATACTGTGCCGCCCGATTTGCCAATCACAAAAACCCGATCCGGTGGGGGGATCCCCTATTCACTGTGGAGGGAGAAGAGGCCCGCTTCAAGCCCACGCAGCTGCCAAACCAAAGTCCCTTGGCCTCCCTGGCGCCGCCGCCAGCAACCGGAGAGACCAAGGAGGGGTGAAACCCTAACCCTAACTTAGGAGGGGAAAGGGGAAGGGCTTTTGTGTGATGATTGACTCAACTTCTATTACGATATTTGATCTAGAGGTGGGAGATCTCTTTCGACTCTTAGTGATGAACCTTGGATAGCTCTCTTATTGCTAGCTTATATTGATTTTATTTATTAAATTTTGTGAATTATGTTTCTTTTTTAATATCGGCAACTTTAATTGTTTCCTTCTAGATAAATATTTGTTTTTATTTTTGTTTGATCATCATAACATGCAAGCTGTAGATGTGAAGATTCAAGATCCGAGATCTCTACTACAACAAGGTCTTCTCCTACTACCACTGCTATAGTGAATTCAATATGTACTTCATCTCTGCATTTCTTGATTCTTTTTTTCTTCATTTATTAATGCAAAATCATTCTCCTCTTCATATACGTCCCGGATATTGTCCGGGTTCCATACTAGTATACTTGGACCACAGAGAATTTGGATTGATCTCGGCATGATTCATTAATAGTCTTTAGCGCTGCTTATAATACACTAATGCATGCACGTGCCTGTCGGCACTGTAGTGGGCCGCCTTCGGCGGCAACACACCTGTCAGCACTGCAGTGGGTCGTCTTCGGTGGCAAAACACCTAAACGCCTTCGGCAACAAAACACTTTCGATGACAACATCGGCATTCATAGGGACACCCATTTCCTCGCCCGTGCTGATTGGCACGAAGTGGGTGCCTTCGGCGCAATCAACTCCCCCTCCCTTATAATTGATCAATCACAGTTGTCTCTGTTCAACGGATTCCTCGAGATCGACCCGATGGTTTGGGGCGGCCAAAATTTCAGCAGGCAGGTTTATAACCGTTGATGTGAACAACGACCACGGGATGAACGGTCAGGTTTAGTGCAGTTTCAATGGGCCGGGATTTTAGGGGTTTAGTGCAGTTTAAATGGGTTGGGATTTGAAACTAAGGAGAGATCGTGCGTTGATTTTTGAACGAATGGTTAGATCTATTCGGTTCATTTTTGTCCAGTCAGCTTGTACCAGTCAGCTTTTTAGTTCCATTTTGTCTAGTCAGCACAAAACCGACGTCCCTTGTTATATAGATGGTACCCACCACTCCATTTACTTTTTTGTAGGGAGTTTGTGCTAATCCAAAGGCAATGCCCTAGAGCATCTTCAAGGGGCTCCTAGGATTGCCATCGAAAAAATGGCAAATAGGTTCAAATGGGTGCTCCAACGAGAGCTCTTATAAATTTAGCCTTTTTGATATTTTGATACTACTCTCGTTAGGACCGGCAAGTGCAGTAGGGAAACTTTGGATAGTGAGGCCCCCAGTTTGAATAAAACTAAAGTCCTTTACTTTTCTTAATTTTTCAAATAGCCTTCCGAAAGTTGCTTTCATGGGCTTACATTTTGGCCTTTTCACAAGAAATAGGGAGAGATGGAGGAACCCATTGGAGTGCTCTTCAATCCCCCAACCTACGTGGTAGCTAGGAGCTATGAGAATAGGAAAAAAAATCCTAAGACCCCGTTGAAGATGCTCTTAGCTCTTCCAGAAAATTTTATCTATTTTATAAATATCTAAATTTGAATTTTGAGTGTAGCCATAAAGTGAATAGATAATCTAACAAAAGTAGTTAGTTAGATCTCAATTTGATTGCCTCCGTCGGATATAAAGAGTTTTCCAATTGTCATCTTTTCCCCCCTCAGAATGTTCAACATGCTCTTACGAATGTAATTCCTCATATAAAATCTTTCATTGTTACTCTTAAATGTTACCATTCTCTTTATGCATCTGGAATTTTGAGAATGTTCTTCTAAAATATTTCCTCCATCTCGTCTTAGTGGCAAGCTATCCTACTTGTGCGGTTATTAAAATTAGGTATCAGTCATTAATTTAAAAATTAATAGATAAATAATTATTTAGTAATTAGTAGCACAGGTAACAAATTATTGATTTTCTAAATTATAAAAATATCTTAGAAAATATGAGAATTAGAAGATATATGTATATAACAATGAATTGTTCGATCCATACCATGGATAAAATATGTTAAACATTAATCAATTAAAAGTAGGAGAATAAAATTTTTAGGCTAGTGTCCATTGAATCTAAACTAAAAGAAACTGGTATAGGATCTTAATATAAATTGATACACACCATCATCGGCCTTTGGCAGTCACAACCACCACCGGAGGCAGCCTTCGGTAGCACTCTCTCCCTTGGTTAATCTCTCTGCCCCTTAATCTCGCTCTCTCCACACATATATATATATATACATACTCTCTCTCTCTCTCTCTCTCTCTCTCTCTCTCTCTGGGGTAGTCCGTCGTAGGTAATCATGTTAACGGGTCGGATTCGGGCCAGATCAGGGTATATCTGAATCCGATCTAAATATGAATCCACCTGATCTGAATCCGATCCAATATCAGATAGATATTGCAACCTTTGCTTTGAGTCCGAATCCGTCGGATAATCCCAGATTCGAATCCGAATCTGAATATTTGTTTAGAGACAGAAAAAAAAAATACTAAACTATTCTCAAATGATGGATTCAAAACAAGTTCTGTTTATTTTTCTTTTCAATGATAAAAATATAATAGAGAGGTTAGGTAAAGAGGGCACTTGTCAAAAATAATATATAATAGAAAGGTTAGGTTTTAAATCTATGCCCTTGATAATCATAATACCTAGATCCAAAGGCTGTTTTCAATTATTATGTTATAAGGTATCATATCAAATTTTAATCAAATCATATCAGAGTAAACCCGGATCCAATCCTATTATGTTTCGAATTAGATCACATCATTTTTAATCGGATATCGAATTAAAAAATTACTACAATATCCAGGCTATTCAGATCGGATTTGGACCAAAATCTGCTTCATTGACAACCCTAGCCGTAGGCGGGGTGGCGACTGCCAAAGACGACTGATGCCGTGTCGACAGACTAAGAGAAAGAGAGAGAGGGATGCCTCCGACGAGCTGACTCGTCACGTCTGGCTAGTGCCGTAGGGCCACCAACATTGTGCGGGCCGACCCACCGCGTCCTAATTTTAATTATACCATAATTTTTTTTTAAAAAAAACATGAACATTACGTAGCTACAATATTAATCATAAACATCATGAATTTAATAAATAACGTATAGTCTAATGGAAATACATTATCCCAACTTAATGGATTTCATTCAAAAAATAATATAATTAAGACTATTATCTTAATAGTTAGGCAAAACATATGACATAAGTGTAGTATGGAATGAGAGTCAGTGATCCGAAGAGAACCTATTATTATTGTTTTAAATGTCCTTATTTAGAAGCTTGAGTACAACTTCATATGACATCTTATTAGTTGTCATAAAAAAACTAAACCTAAAATTTATGCATAATTTGAACATTCTACAAAAATAAAAAAATATTTACAATCATCCAAACCTAGAGTCCTATTATTATAGAAAATATAGTCAAATGAATTTTTACACTTATGATTATAGGATATGAACATAGGTTATTTTCGCTATAAGTATGGATCACTCTTGTCCAAAGTTAAAAACTCCATATTAAAGATGTTAGCGGGGAGAAATATGTCACTACAAAAATTTATTCATTAAATATAATTAGAATTTTTTTAACAAAATTGAAGACTTACAAATTTACATAGTTAGCCATAAAAATAATCTTTTTTCTTGTAAAGAGAGTATCTGATAACCTTAGAGCAAAATCGAGTTACACTTGGTGTTATCAGTTTTTATGCATCACCAAGCAAAAAAATAATGTATACTAGATGAGCTAAAAGTGTAAATACGTGCATGTAAGGATATATATATATATATATATATATATATATATATATATATATATATATATATATAAAATTAGTAATTATAAAAAGACAAAGCGATATAGCAGACCTATTAGGATAAGAATTGAAGTCTATATAAAATAATGAAATCATCATATCGAAAAATTATGAATATTGAGTGTAATTTTCGTAGAAGACCATTCACTTAAGGATACAAGTACAATAGTGTCATATATATGAACCTTTCAACAAATAATACTAAATAAAATACTAAAAATAATGATAAATCATATACCTGAAACATCATTATATTACCATTCTTCTTTTTTACCAGAATATATATATTTACGTGCGAAAATAAGATAGCTCATGTCAACTTGTGTTAAGGTACCAATATAAAAATATTTCAAACTAAACATACCAAAAGTAAGGTTTATCTTCACTGCCTTTCATCTTTAGTCAGTTGATTTATGACAATATTATCCTATACAAATACATTTTGTTGGTTTGCTCGAACAATATTCGAATATATACCGGACTTAGAAAATATAAAAAAAATAATTTTTAAATCATAATTATATTTATCGTTATGCATCAAATAGCTTTGCTTGAATCTTGATCGTATAAATTTTTTGTGAGATTGTCAAATTCAACCTACAGACAAAGTAAAAAATAACCCTAATATTTACTTAGCCATCTATCACCTATCTTTATAGATAAATAATTTTTAACTATAATCGGTGGTAGATAAGTATTACAATCTTAGTGTATTTTAATAAATAATTAGATATACTTATCTGGGAAAATTGAAATAATTCAAATCGTGTATCGCTATAGAACATATCACATCTATCAAGGCTTTCCCCTGAGTAGTGTTTAATTAAACACTAAATAAAATCTAAAATACGATGTAATGAAAATAAATAAAAGGAATCTTAAATGTTTTCTTCTTAAATAGACATTTGTAGCAAAGTTTTAACATCTGAGGATAGAAAACCTAGAAAAATAGCTACAATAAGCCTACTCAATAAAAAATATGTAATGAATGAGTTACAGAAAAAAAAAATACTAGTATTAAAAAATAAAATTTATCTACTGCAAATATATAATATCTGTGTTATAATTCTTGATCTTTTCTAATACCCGCTCCCTGAAAGATCAATTATATAACTCTTTTTTTTTTGCATCATTGATATTTTTTCTGTGTCACAATATGATCGGCTAATACATTATAGGCCAGAATATTTAATTTGTCTTCCTTTACAGCTGTAAAGTTGTTTCATAACATAATCCGTCATAGAAGTGAAGGTGCTTAAACTACGAGACTTATAAAATGGCTTTCCTTTAAGAGA
The DNA here is from genome assembly GCA_947650365.1 of Chamaelirium japonicum. Lineage (NCBI taxonomy): Eukaryota > Viridiplantae > Streptophyta > Magnoliopsida > Liliales > Melanthiaceae > Chamaelirium > Chamaelirium japonicum. The sequence continues at coordinate 69,222,234 of OX393551.1, read as the reverse complement.
AAATGACTAAAATATTCTAAACGAACAAAATAAGTTATGAAAAGAATACGCAGTTGATGTTCCAGATTGACATCTTGAGGAATGTATGAAGATGAATCTTTAACCAAACATTGTTCTTTTCCTCCTACTATGCGGTGCCTACAATAAGGATTTATTATAGTCACCGCATTGTAGGGGAAAAGAGCATTGTTTAGTTGAATATTTATATTTTTACATTCCTCAAAATACCGATCTGGAATACCAATTACATATTCTTTTCTTAGCTTATTATATTGGTTTAGAATATTTTGGTCACTTGCTCCGTAAGGAAAGCCACTTCACAAATCTTATAGTTAAAGCACTTGCGCTTCCACAACGGATTATATTATGAGACAACTCTACAGATCTAAAAAGAGATGAATTAATAGTTCTGATCTATAAAGTAATGACCGACCATATTGTGATATAAAAAAAATTTCAATGGCGTAAAATAAAATGGGTTCCATAATGGACCTTTTAGAGAGAGGATATTAGAAGAGATAAAAAATTACGATGCGGATATTAGATGTTTACAGGGGGTAACTTTTATTTTTTAGGTGTTAGCATATTTTAAATTTTTTATTTTTTTCTACAACTCATTTATTGTATGTTATTTGTTGAGAAGGTTTAAAATAATAATTTTTTAAGGTTTTTAGCCTCAGATGTTAGAACTTGGCTACAAAGATTTATTTAAGAGAAAAACATTTAAGGTACATTTTATTCAATTTTATTACATTATATTTTAGATTTTTGTTTAGTGTTTAATTAAGTATTATTCAGGGACAAGCATTGATGGATGTGCTATGTTCTATAAAGATACATGATTTAAATTATTTCAATCTTTCAAGATAAATATATATAATTATTTATTAAAATACGTTAAGATTGTAATTCTCATCCACCACCTATTATAGTAGGAAATCATTTATCAACAAAGAATGGTGATAGATGACTAAATAAATATTATAGTTATTTTTCACTTTGTCTTATGTTGTAGGTGGAATTTGACAATCTCGTAAAAAATATATATGATCAAGGTTTAAGAAAAACTATTCGATACAAAATAGAAAGTATAATTATGATTTATATTTTTTTTTTATAATTTCTATGTCCTGTATAAATTCAAATTTTGTTCGAGTAATCTAAAAAAATATGTTTATACAGGGCAATATTGTCACAATCATCCGACTAGAGATAAAAGGTGGTGAAGATAAATATCATTTGTGGTATATTTAGTTTGAAACATGTTTACATTACTACCTTAATACAAGTTGATATGAGCTAACTTATTTTCGTAAGCAAACATCCATATTCCAGCAAATAAGAAGAAGTTTGACATAATGATGTTTTTGATATCCAATTTATTATTATTTTTTGTATTCTATTTAGTATTATTTATTCAATAATGTATATATATATATGACACTATTGCACTTATATTCTTAGGTAGATGATCTTCTACGGAAATTATACTCAATATTTACCTTGTTTCAATATGATAATTTTATTATTTTATATAGAGACTTCAATTCTTGTCCTAAAATAGGTTTTTTTAAATCTTTTTATAATTATTGACTGTGTATATTTATCCTTATATATATATATTCATACTTTTAATTCACACAATAGATTTTTTTTTTTCAATATGCATACGAACTGATAACACAAAGTGTGACTCGGTTTAACACTATTGTTATTGGAGACTTTATTTACAAAAAAAATGAATATTTTTATGACTGACTATGTGACTTGTAAGTCTTCCACTTGTTCTTAAAATTTATAATTATATTTATTAAATAAATTATTGAAATGACATCTTTCTTCCCACTAATATCTATAATTTAAATTTTTTCATTTTCAGTACTTTGCCTATACGAAGTTCTTAATTATGCACAAAAGTGATCCACACTTATAGTTAAGTAATCTATATTCATGTCCTATAGCCATAAACGTGACAATAAATTTGACTATATTTTCTATGATGGTAAGGATCTAGGTTTAGAAGATTGTAAGTATTTATAATTTTTGTAGTACGTTAAATTATACATAAATTTTATATTTATTTTTTTTATAACAATTGATAAGATGTCCTATAAAGTTGTACTCTAAGCTTTTGAATAAGGGCATTGAAAACATCATTTATTTTATTTTTTTATTACTGATTAAGTATCGAAGTAATGATAATTTTTTACGAACTCTCTTTCCTCTAACATCATTCAATGTATGTTTTTTATTGCACATATATTAATGCATATAAAGAGAGTAAAGATCAGGCATACATGAGATCTCATAATTTTTATTTTTTTATTTGTCTTGTCCTAATGTTACACACCTATAACAAGAAGATAATAAAAAGTGATTAGATAATCTAGAAATATTTATAATCATTTAAAAAAATAAATTATATGTCTCAAGGGTTATGCATACTTATCCTTACTATTTATCGTGTGAGAGCAAATATAAAGAAATGTAAACATAAATATACTTTTTCGAAAAATATATATTTGTTTGAGTCTTTGACATAATCTAAAGACAAAGTAGATATTCAAAATCTATATTATAGTTAGATCATAAATCTTGTATGTTGTTAAAGAACAAAGTGTGACTCGGTTTAGCACTATTATTATTGGAGACTTTATTTACAAGAAAAATGAATATTTTTATGACTGACTATGTGACTTGTAAGTCTTCCACTTGTTCTTAAAATTTATAATTATATTTATTAAATAAATTATTGTAATGACATCTTTCTTCCCACTAATACCTATAATTTAAATTTTTTCATTTTCAGTACTTTGCCTATACGAAGTTCTCAATTATGCACAAAAGTGATCCATACTTATAGTTAAATTGTAAGTATTTATAATTTTCGTAGTACGTTAAATTGTACATAAATTTTATATTTATTTTTTTTATAACAATTGATAAGATGTCCTATAAAGTTGTACTCTAAGCTTTTGAATAAGGGCATTGAAAACAATAATAATTGATTTTCTTTGGATTGTTAGCCTTGAGACCATATTACACTTATGATATGTTTTCGCATAACTGGTAAGATTACAGTCTTGTTTATATTATTTTGAATGAAATCCATTAAGTTAGGATAATTTATATCCATTAGACTATACATTATTTATTAAATTCGTGATGTTCATAATTAGTATCGTAGCTCAATAAATATTTTAAATCTAAGTGAGATAGCAAATACAATGAGTTGATTGAGGGTAGTGTCATTTCATTTTACAATCCCCATATGCATTAATTTGCAACCACCTAATATTCATGAAAAATGTATACGAAAATATTCTTTAACTATATACGAGATTTATGATCTAACTATAATATAGATTCTGAATATCTACTTTGTCTTTAGATTATGTCAAAGACTCAAACAAATATATGTTTTCCGAAAAAATATATTTATGTTTACATTTCTTTCTATTTGCTCTCACACGATAAATAGTAAGGATAAGTATGCATAACCTTTGAGACATATAATTTATTTTTTTAAATGATTATAAATATTTCTAGATTATCTAATCACTTTTTATTATCTTCTTGTTGTAGGTGTGTAACATTAGAACAAGACAAATAAAAAAATAAAAATTATTAGATCTCATGTATGCCTGATCTTTACTCTCTTTATATGCATCAATATATGTGCAATAAAAAACATACATTAAATGATGTTAGAGGAAAGAGAGTTCATAAAAAATTATCATTACTTTGATACTTAATCAGTATAAGAAAAAATACTACTTCATATATTTCAAATTAATATTTAAAAATAGGACAAACTGTGCTTTTATGTAGCTAAATTCAATATTTATCGATTTTCACACATTTAATTATGGAAATAGCTTATTTTTATTAAGTAATACAACAATTAAATTATCTCTTGAACAAACCTTTTTTTTAAAATTTAGCTCCTAAATTAAAGGAAAGCAAGGAACAGTGGAGATTTTATAATGAAAAAAGATACATAATCAATTTATATAATGTGTGAGTAATTAAAAGGATCACCATCACATGGCAACATGCATAAGCTACACGTTGGTAAGCAATTACTCACAAGTCATACATCTAAACATTGTGGGCAATCCCATAATCCATAGATAGTAGGGATAAATAGAAATGACACAAATCGTGTACATTACCCTGCATACCCTGCATATGAGTATGGATGGAGAGTCAGTCTCTAACTAAAACACTGAACTTGGAATCTAATTTTCTATTTAAGTTCAATGTTTAGCTAACACTATCCTTGTATTGCATACCCATGCATCCTAATATCCCCTGTGTCAAGGCTTAGTGTATTTGTCAAGATATACACTCAAGCATTTGCATCTTTCGAACTTGATGGTCGGTATTCAGAATAACTCTAAGAAGGACTTCACATTATGCATAAGTCAAACATATCCTAAGTTTTGCAATTGCACAAGTTCCTTCTAGAATAGGTTTTGCAAGGAGAATGACAACCTATTTTTTCCCAAGTGTAATGTTGAGATTTTATTGGATCTTTATTGTAAATATAATTCTATATTCGCAATTATTTTGAGCATGGCCACATGCTCTTGGTGTACGAAATAATATGATAAAGATCATCATATGAATTTAATAATTATTGAAACTGCATTAAGTGAATTTGCTTCCTCTTTGTAAGTGTGAGTTTATACGCTAATTACATACAATGCTTAATTGTAAAGGTTTTAGAAGTGATTTCAAGTCTAGTTTGATTCGAGACTCTAGACCAAATTATATGTGCTATTTATAACTTTACCCTCATACTAGGTTTTACATATATTGCTGCTATGTACATCACTTGATTGTGAGGACATCTTTAAATTTTTTTAAAATTTTCTGCTGACAACTTATATCAAAGACCTTCTGCATTTAATTTGAGGTTAATTGAACATGTTTCATTATATCTAACTTGATTTTTGGTATTCAAATTTAAAACATTGAGTTACAAGAAAAAAACTAAACTCTTAATCCTCAGGGAACATCACTTACCATGTAAGTTTCCAACAATCAAGAGGTAATGATAGACTTCGATTGTCGTGTAGTGTAGGTTCACAGGAGTATCCAACGATCGAGTTGATATCAGCATTTTCGATCCAATACATCCTGATTTTTTCAACAATAGTAACACACAAAAAAACATACTATAAGCTCAAACAATTGACTAGAGCACAAGAAAATAAAATAATGAAACAAACAACATGATAATTAAGCATCTTCTATTTGGCTTTATTTCACAGGTTTTAACATGGTCAAATAAAATTTTAAGGAGACTTAGTGATAGATCCTTAACAAAAATACCAACCTATAACAAGTCTCCCTACAAGTCCCCTATTACATTAGGTACTTCCCGAAATCCCGCCTAGCTAAAAAGAAAAGAGGATAACAATATCCAACCGAAGTTCATTAAAATTATATTTCCTTCCATCGACTGAACCAGACACACGATTGCACGAAAAACAATTTGAAACCACTCCAGAACGTCGATTTAAAATCACAAAACAATCTAAAATAATTTTGGTATTTTTTTATTAAAAAAATTATTCTGTTAACAGAACAAATACTCTTTTTTATCAGATTATTACTCTTTATGTGCAAGATAGAATCGGCTAGGGTTTTGAATAGTTAAATCAATTTTTTTGTCATAAAAAAGACCATATTATGATCAAATGTATATAAAAATTATTTATAATTGGCTACAATCCATCTACAATTAATGTATGTTACAATATCATATTGTTACTTTTTGATAGGTAGATTGTTTCGCAGCTGATATTGCAAGTAGTTAAGGACCTATACCAAATTTGCCGGAAAAAAAAAAAAAACAAATCACAGCTCTAAAGGTTGAATCACTCTTACATCACCAATCGGACCACCGGCAATCAGTTGCAGGCCTCCGACACGCATCCCCCTCTGAGACATATAGCCTCCACCTCCGACGGTGAATTGCACTCATCCCAGACGATGAATTCACCTCAAACGATGAATCAAACGGTTACCAGTGAAGTAGGGCATATAGAAACAACTTGGAAATGAGTTAAATGTTTGCCTGTACAGCGTGGAGAGGACCAGAAAGTCAAATTAAAAGCAAATTGGGTCATTTTAAGCAAGGGTGCCAGTGTTCCACTATATATAACCCGCAGTTGCCAAGAGCATCCTCAACTTTAAAAAAAAAAAAAGAAGGCTTTTTTCATAAATAGACCCCCTGTAATATTCTTTATTTACAAATAAACCGCTATAAAGTTAATATTTACATATAAATTCTTTATAGGACCCTAAACTAAAAAAGAAACCCAAAATGCTCCCATACACGACCCAGTGCTGTTGATAAGGGCAACTCACATCCATTGCCACTTGCCTCAGCCTCCGCCCATAGTTTTCCACCCCCTACAACCCATGCCGCAGCCACCTTCCTTCACCACTACCACCTCCTCCCTCCTCCCCTTATTACTCCTACACGCGGGAATTTTAGGTCGAGTGCATCTTCAAGTCATTCGAACGGAGGAGATGAGTGCACTATACTGACACTCGGCCACCAGGCAATTTTAGGTCGAGTGCATCTACAAGCCATTCGATCGGAGGTGACGAGTGCACTATATTGGCACTCTGCCACCATTAATCACTCAGCCTCCAATGGCCGAATGCGATGTACAGAAACTCAATCTACAATGCCCAAGTCATTGTTTTCTAGATGGAGGAAGAAGACGGAGGAAGCGGTGGTGGTTTTGACAAGAGCGGTAGAGGGAAGCGGACGGGCGGTGCTCTACAATGACAACAGACACCAGCCTGCACGAGCACTGACAAAGAGGAAGAAGGGAGGAGAAAGGGTGTGGGGTACCAGGGTTGCCCTTGGAAAACCACGGGCTGCCGTTTGAGTGGGGTTGCCTTCGGCAAACTGCACGTTGTAAACAGCTGCACCCTTCAAGCAAAAGGTGGGAGTTGGGGATCATTTTGGGAGAGAATTTCACAAGATATGCTCTAAAGATTGGAGGGTTGAGAAATCTCACATCTAGTCCAGTAGGTGCGCTCTTCCACTGCACAACAAATTGCCAAAATTCTAATTCCATCTCAATCATACACACCTCTAAGTAGGAATTAGGAATGCCAGAGTTTCAAGCAATTCTTCTGCCAATGTAAGGTTCTAGTTCTGCTTCTCTCTCCTTTATCCTGCTGCCACCTCATACACGTGCATAACGTTCTCGAATACCTCCGAGAAAATAATGAGCAAAGCACTTCCCATCACAATCGAGAGGGTGAATTTGCCTCCAGGAACTAGCGGCGGCAGCTTCGGGGGTTGCGCGGCATCCGAGTATCTTTCCGACCAAGACATTGCAGCAGGA
>OX393551.1:69122355-69209855 GCA_947650365.1 Chamaelirium japonicum | reverse complement strand
ATATTTAGAGTAACCCAACCGGATGCACACTATTGGTAGATTGTGTAAGATTTGTTTAAGCCTAACCGACATTTAGCTTCTAGTCCAAGTGTATTGTTGAGAATAGTTCCACATCGGTAAAGGGTGGGAGTTCCATGTCTTCATATACCGTTGCACCCTCCCTCTCATCACCGGTTTTGAGGGGGCATAGGAATCATAACATGGTATCCGAGCTAGATCCCACCCTGTCTCTCCTCTATGTGGTCTCGTCGCACCCTCCTCCCTCCGATCGAGAGATGCTTTGCATGCGGGTGGGTGTTGAGAATAGTCCGACATTGGTAAAGGGGCGGGAGTTCCATTTCTTCATATACCGTTGCCCCCTCCCTCTCATCACCGGTTTTGAGGGGGCACGGTAACATGTATAATGTATCTATATACCTATATGTATGCATACAAACAAACATGTATTAATATGTGCATGTGTGTTTATTGCAATACAAGATCAAGCTAAAGTCAAAGCAAAGCAAAAGCCCAAGTAAAGAAAGTGTCAAAGCCGACAAACTACGAAAAACAACGAGAAAAGCAACACACGTCCTAGCCGATAAGACACGAAGCCCGGAAGGACAATAACATCTCAAATCTCTTTTCTCCCATGTTCAAGTGCAGAAGCCGAAGCCGAAGCCAAGCCAAAGTCACGCAAAGTTAAGGCAAGATCGAAGCTAGAGATCAAGGAAAAGCAAGAGCCAAAGGAACACGAAGATCAATGAGAAAAGTGACACACATCCTAGCCGGTGAAGCGTGAAACACAAAAGGGCCAAAGCAAGATGAAACTCCTCTATGTCCCTAAACCCCTAAAACTCTTGTAAAACATCTAATTTGGGCAATCTATCCGAAATCTCAAGGAAGAATCCGAAGAGACCGAGGATCAGAGGACCACAAAGGATCTTTCCCACAATCTCCTATTACATCTCCGCTTGGCCTCACCATCCCCGAGCGCCCGAACGTGGTTGTAGTCTCGTACGGTTCTAGCAATAAGCCGACCCATCTTTTGCACCTACATATATAAACGAGGCATCTTACAATACTATACACTTATTGGCATCTACTACTGATTCGCTTGGCATTATGCAACAAATACACTATCAACTGGGACATTTTGGATTTTGCTTTTCTCTGTTACTACAACACACTTCAATAACCTTTTGGCTTGTGCTTTTGGAACATTAAGCCATATATAACAATCATGAATGATGTTCTAGATGTGCCTTGGGTTTCTGATGACAAAGTTGTACGACTTTATATAGAGGCCATCCATGTTATATAGATAGTCCATCGACTCAATTGTGTTTTCTTCTAGATATACACACACAATTGTCGATCTTTGGATGTAGGAGGCAAGTATCATGAGCGTGAAGACTGCTCAGAGAGAGTACAGGGCACGATATCATTATGCTGATTGTAATTGCAACTAGGATTAGCACGAGCTCGATAACTGCCTACGAGGGTTCATCTATATGAAGTCAAAAGGATTACCATCCGATACGATGGATACCCTAGAATTTTAAGACATGTCTATCGAGCATGCATGATTGCCTCTGACATGCACACAATAGAGGATACAAAGCAGACATCTGTGTTGCTGTGCATTGATGATAAGAACTATTGATTAGGCTTTTAGATTATGTATTTTTGTTTTTGTTATATTAGTGTTTAGTATGACAGTTTGAAATTTATAATGTGTTTCCAATTTACTTTCTAAGTTCTATGTAGTATACTAGTATGTTTGATTGAATTTACTCTCTATTTTTTTGTAGTTTGTTACTGTATTTTGTATTTAGTATGTGCTTTCAATATTGTCTACTTTAGGACATGTCCATCACCAATCACTGTATCAATTGTATAAATGCAATAAAAATATGTATAGGAATGACACCATCTTACATTCAATCAGAAAGAGAACATTAAAGTAACATAAATGAAAAAAAATGTTGTGCATCTTTCCATGCCAGTGTGTGCTGTGTTGGCTCAGCCTAAAAGATCATCTGATACTTTACTCCATGTTTTCAAGTTATAAGTTCTGCCTTTGTGCGTTATACTTTAGTAGATTAATCTTGATGGATATCCGGATAATGCCTTCCATCGGCAACATGTTATGATACGTTTACAAACTAGTCTCTCCTATTAGAGTCATCAAAGAATTCCCCTATCTTTAAAAGAGGTGGAGGATGGTGTTCCACGTCATGCAGAATGTTGTCAGACTGCCTCATGTTGTAACTAGGGCCCTTTGATATAATCTATTATAAAAGAGAAAAAGGCATTTTACCAGCATTACTAGTTCACTAAATATGCTCACCCTAACCATTGTATGATTCCTCATGTTTTAAGGAAATCAATAAATAATCTCATTTCCCGGTGTGGGTGAGCAATCTCATTTCAAGGACCCCATTTTACTCTATACTATAGATCATAGCTAATTCACTAATAGATCACACATCACAAAAACAACCTTTTTTAAACGTCGTTTAACAACCATAAACAATTTATGCAAATGAACAAACTAGGGAATATGTTTGATGATATAATATCTCACCGTACTTTTGCTAGGTTCCCTTCAAGATCTGTGCAAAGTACTGGAACAACATTCTGAAACAACCAAATGGGTAGCATTAGATGTATTTTATGTTAAAATAGTTAAAATAGAAGGGCAAGGTCCACTTACTTGGTAAACAAATGAAAGTGCTATAATGGGTACACTTCGTGGGATGGCCTCAAAATGCGCTTGAAGAAGGGCTTCCGGCTGCAAATTCCCACTTGCCACTCCCTGTAAAGATAGATTTAACTATCTAAGCATGATGAAAAAACTTCACAAGTTAACAATCCACTTCAATGAGTTGCACGACAATTATAAAATCAATTAGCCTGCCATGTACCAAAAATATGGGCACAACTCCTTAATTTGTATCACATGCCCAGAAAGATAACACATATACATTTATTCTATTTTCATTTACAGGTTAACAACATTGTGTAAATAGTAAATACCAATTTTGCAACATGCCATATCTTTCTTTACTTTTAGAGCAACATTGTTTTACCCTATCATATTGTTGTCTCACAAACGTTACACATATTGTATCATTAATTAATAGGAAATATATTGAAGATGTATGGGGCTTGTATCTTAGTGTCATGGGGATGGTAGGGTACTTTACTTTATCTGACAAAACCAATCATAACAATCTGCAAAGAGTCAGGCATTAAAGATGTTTTTCTTGCTATTCTCATTAGAGGCACATAAAAGTCGGCTTTAACATGGAAAATAATAATTGTAATTTGGAGGAATTTAGATGAGAATCACATTACTATTAGTTACATTTTGGCTCTTCTTTTTTGGGATTGTCAATTCTTAACATATGCATTGAATCCATTTATCATTAGTAAAATAATATTTATATGTTATACTTCTGGCCTGTCTTGTAACTAATGCCACAGAGATGAATGTATTTCCCTATCAAATCGTACCTTCTAACCTCTTTGTGCAACCTCTTTCCTAATCTAGGGGAACCTTGGAAGGTTGTTCCCTGGTTGCATGAGCTTAACTTGCATAACCAACAAGTAGGTCTACCTACCCGCCAAGTAGACTTATAGGTTTCTTGGAAGGCCCCTCTTTTGCCAAGTTATCTTGTTCAATTTTTTGACACCCATATAAGAGGTTGATGTCAGGTTGACAACTAGTTAAAAAATTCTTGTCAATCTTTTGTGAAACCTTCTTAATTAGAGTTGTGATTTATAGTCAAGTTCATCTTGATGGGATAATGCTTGAATAATGATTTTGAATACAAAAATCTTCAAGTCATAGAAAATGATAGATAATCATTGTGTGGAATGAAAAATTAATTTGTATCTAAGGATCCATAAACCTAAATAGTTTGTAGAATTATTTTATATTCTTCCACTTATCTTAGTTAAAATTGTTGAAGAGTATAAATTTTGAAATTTCTATTCTTTGGGCATGACTTAATTATGTGATATGTCTATGACTGGTTTACCAAATTTTTGCTTTCTCAGAACTCAAACCATGTCCCGAATTCTCAAACCTTGCTAGAAACAAGTTAGGCCAGTTGACCCTATATTTGGCAATTATTGCCCGTACTCACATGTCATTATGGTTTTCTAGGTTTGAAATATATTGGTATTTGGTAAATTATGGGATAGTTAGGCCTTGGTCTTGGATAAAAGACACTGAGAAAAAATATAATGTAATGTTATTCTTAAAATGCAAAACATTCTATCGAGTTTCAAAATTTTGATGTGAATAGCGAAACTATAGAATCTAAATAAGCATTCTTGAGAGAGATAATTACCACAAGTGCTGCAAAAGACACAATGATGCCAAATATCAAGCACCCATTGATCGCACCAATAAACCGCTGGCTGCAGATACATCAGGTTAATGTCATTTACGTTAGTTTAATATGAAATATTGCATCAGTGGAAATTTTCAAGGTTACTACTCATCTCGGTTTACAGTTTCCCAACTTCACTGTATATTGTCGTTTGCCATAAATATAGTTCTAATTCTTCTCCAGAAGCATATAATGCCCAGTAAACTCAGAATATGAAAAATTATAGACTAGCTTCAGTCATTCAATGTATGATTATGAATTCACAGCTAGAACTCATTGCAATTCCACTATTCATGGCTTTAATTACAATTTTCAACTCCTGAATGGTTGACAACTAGATTATTAACACTCTATATGGGCAAGAAAATATTTTTGACTAGTTGACAAAATGAATTAAGAGAACATACCAAGAAAACACAAGGGACAAGTTTATACTTTCATTAATAAAGCAAGGTAAAAAATATTTTCCAAACATGCATAGAAAGGCAAAATACTTAACCTTCCAAAGTAGCATACACCTCCGAAAACCAATGAAAACAAGGTGGCACTGTCCCATCTGCGAAAAATAGTGCCCGATCTTCATCATAATAGATAAATTATTGGAAGTACTTATACTACAATTTGTGTGATGCTTCTTATCAACATAGTGCAAAGATATTTATATGCATAAATTTCTATGCATTGGGTGCCAAAAATTTATAGTGAAACTCTTCCTCTACCAAATCTCGTAAATTGGCCCCAAATGGTTGTTAAGAGGTTTAACCAATATTTCATATTTCCAAAAATATTTGATAGCCATATGTTTTCTAGGAAACAAAATGTGCCCTTTGGATGAAGCATCTCGATAACAAGTATAGATGATTACAACTCCTTAATGTCGATGGTTAGATTTTAATTAGATGGATATAGAGTAATCTCTAGTAAAACAAAAGATTACCCCTATGTTATTGGATCCGAGTATGAGGATCAAGTATGGAAAGGATAGAGTACGACGATGCTTCACAATTTAGAAGAGTTTGAATTAAGAAAAAGGATCCGATAAGAGTATCTAAAGATATGGGAAGGATTTAGTACGTGAACTCAAAAAAATGAAGGATCAGAGTATCATAGAATATTCCACATAAATATATAAGTTGTCATTTCTACTTCTTGTCACATTATGAACACCAAGTATCATAGATGTGGTTAGAATTCTAAATTACAAAAATATCTTACAGAATATAAGAGTTAGAAGATATATGTATATAACAATGAATTGTTCGATCCATACCATGAATAAAATTTGTTAAACGTTAATCAACTAAAAGTAGGAGGATAAAATTTCTAGGCTAGTGTCCATTGAATCTAAACAAAAAGAAACTGGTATAGGATCTCAATATAAACTGATACACACCATCACCAGCCTTTGGCGGTCACAACCACCACCGGAGGCAGCCTTTGGTAGCTCCCTTGGTTAATCTCTCTGCCCCTTAATCTCGCTCTCTCCACACATACATAAATACATACTCTCTCTCTCTCTGGGGTAGTCCGTTGTAGGTAATCCTGTCAACGGGTCGGATTCAGGCCAGATCAGGGTATATCTGAATCCGATCTAAATAGGAATCCACCTGATCCGAATCCGATCCAATATCAAATGGATATTGCAACCTTTGGTTTGAGTCCGAATCCGTTGGATAATCCCAGATTCGAATCCGAATCTGAATATCCGTTTAGAGACAAAAAAAAATTACTAAACTATTCTCAAATAATGGATTCAAAACAAGTTCTGTTTATTTTTCTTTTCCATGATAAAAATATGATAAAGAGGTTAGGTAAAGAGGGCACTTGTCAAAGTTTATATAATAGAGAGGTTAGGTTTTAAATCTATGCCCTTGATAATCATAATACATAGATCCAAAGGTTGTTTTTCAATGATTATGTTATAAGGTGTCAGATCAAATCTTAATCGAATCAAATCAGGGTAAACCCGGATCCGATCCGATTATGTTTCGAATTGGATCAGATCATTTTTAATCGGATATCGAATCAAAAAATTACTACAATATCCGGGCTTTTTAAATCGAATTCGGATCGGATTTGGACCAAGATCTGCTCCATTGACAACCCTAGCCGTAGGCGGGGGTGGCGACTGCCGAACACGGTTGATGCCGTGCCGACAGGCTAAGAGAGAGAGAGAGAGAGAGAGAGAGAGAGAGAGAGAGAGAGAGAGAGAGAGAGAGAGAGAGAGAGAGAGAGAGAGAGAGAGAGAGAGAGAGAGAGAGATGCCTCTGGCGGGCTGACTCGACACATCTGGCCAGTGCCCTAGGACCACCAACACTGTGCGGGCCGGCCCACCGAGTCCTAATTTTAATTATACTACAAAAAAGTTTTTAAAAAAATGCATGAACATTACATACCTACAATACTAATCATGAACATCATGGATTTAATAAATAATGTATAGTCTAATTGAAATACATTATCCCAACTTAATGGATTTCATTAAAAAAATAATATAATTAAGACTATTATCTTAATAGTTAGGCAAAACATATGACATAAGTATAGTATGGTCTGAGAGTCAGTGATTCGAAGATAACCTATTATTATTGTTTTAAATGCCCTTATCTAGAAGCTTGAGTACAACTTCATATGACATCTTATCAGTTGTCATAAAAAAAAATAAACATAAAATTTATGCATAATTTGAACAATCTACGAAAATAAGAAATATTTACAATCATCTAAACCTAGAGCCCTACTATCATAAAAAATATAGTCAAATGAATTTTCACACTTATGATTATAGGACATGAATCTAGGTTATTTTCGTTGTAAGTGTGGATCACTCTTGTGCATAGTTAAGAATTCTGTATTAAAGATGTTAGCGGAAAAAAAGATACCACTACAAAAATTTATTTATTAAATATAATTAGAATTTTTTTAACAAAATTCAAGACTTACAAGTATACATAGCCAGCCATAAAAACAATCTTTTTTCTTGTAAAGAGAGTCTCCGACAACCTTATAGCTAAATCGAGTTACACTTGGTGTTATCAATTCATATGCATCACTAAGCAAAAAATAATAATGTATATTAGACGAACTAAAAGTATGAATACGAGCATGTAAGGATATATATATATATATATATAGTAATTATAAAAAGACAGCGATATAGCAGACCTATTAGGACAAGAATTGAAGCCTCCATATAAAATAATGGGATCATCATATCGAAAAAATATGGATATTTAGTGTAATTTTCGTAGAACATCATCCACTTAAGGATACAAGTGCAATAGTGTCATATATATGAACTTTTCAACAAATAACACTAAATAAAATACTAAAAATAATGATATATTGTATACCTGAAACATCATTATATCATCATTCTTCTTATTTAGCAGAATATGGATATTTAGGTGCGAAAATAAGCTAGCTCACGTCAACTTCTGTTAAGGTAGCAATAAAAAAATGTTTCAAACTAAACATACCACAAGTAAGTAAGGTTTATCTTCGCCGCCTTTCATCTTTAGTCAGTTGATTTATAGCAATATTGTCCTATACAAACACATTTTGTTGGTTTGCTCAAACAATATTCGAATTTATACCGGACTTAGAAAATATAAAAATAATAGTTTTTAAATCATAATTATATTTATCGTTATGCATCAAATAGCTTTGCTTGTATCTTGATCGTATATATTTTTGCGAGATTATCAAATTCAACCTACAAACAAAATGAAAAACAACTCTAATATTCACTTAGCCACCTATCACCTATCTTTATAGGTAAACGATTTCCAACTATAATCGGTGATGGATAAGGATTGCAATCTTGGCGCATTTTAATAAATAATTAGATACGCTTACCTCGAAAGATTGGAATAATTCAAATTGTGTATCACTATAGAACGTATCACATTCATCAAGGCTTTCACCTTAATAGTGTTTAATTAAACACTAAATAAAATCTAAAATACGATGTAATGAAAATGAATAAAAGGGATCTCAAATGTTTTCTTCTTAAAAAGACTTTTGTAGCCAAGTTTTGACATCTGGGGGTAGAAAAACTAGAAAATAGTTACTATGAGCCCGCTCAACAAAAAACATGCAATGAATGAATTGCATAAATATATATATATATATATATATATATATACAAGCATCAAAAAATAAAATTTACCTCCTGCAAACATATAATATCTGTGTCGTAATTCTTGATCTCTTCTAATACCCTCTCCCTGAAAGATCAATTATATAACTCTTTTTTTTTTGCACAATTGATACTCTTTCTATCACAATGTGGTCGGCTAATACATTATAGGCCAGAACATTTAATTTGTCTCCCTTTACAGCTCTAACGTTGTTTTGTAACATAATCTGTCACGGAAGCGAAGATGCTTAAACTATGAGACTTTTAAAGTGACTTTTCATTAGAAGAAAATAACTAAAATATCCTAAATAAGCAAAATAAACTATGAAAAGAATACGCAATTGATGTCCCATATTGGCATCTTAAGGAATGTAAGAACATGAATCATTAACCAAACATTGTTTTTTTCTTCTACTATGCGATGCCTACAATAAGGATTTATTGTAGCCACTGCATTGTAGGGGGAAAAAGCATTGTTTGGTTGAATATTCATGTTCTTATATTCCTCAAGATACCGATCCGAGACACCAATAACATATTCTTTTCTTAGCTTATTATATTGGTTTATAACATTTTGGTCACTTGCTCCGCAAGGAAAGCCACTTCACAAGTCATATAGTTAAAGCACTTGCGCTTCCACAACGAATTATATTACGAGACAACTCTACAGCTCTAAAGAGAGATGAATTAAAAGTTTTGATCAATAATGTAATGACCGACCACACTGTGACAAAAAAATTTCAATGGCACAAAATAAAATGGGTTATACAATAGACCTTTCAGAGAGAGGATATTAGAAGAGATAAAGAATTGCGATGCAGATATTAGATGTTTGCAAGGGATAACTTTTATTTTTTAGATGTTAGTATATTTTAATTTTTTTATTTTTTTCTACAACTCATTCATTGTATGTTCTTTGTTGAGTAGGTTTAAATTAACCATTTTTCAAGGTTTTTAGCCATAGATGTAAGAACTTGGCTACAAATATTTATTTAAGAGAAACATGTAAGGTATCTTTTATTCAATTTTATTACATCATATTTTAGATTTTTATTTAGTGTTTAATTAAGTATTATTTGGGGACAAACGTTGATATATGCTATGTTCTATAGAGATACATGATTTGAATTATTTCAATCTTTGAAGATAAATATATATAATTATTTATTGAAATACGTTAAGATTTCAATCCTCATTCACCACCTATTATAGTAGGAAATCATTTATCAACAAAGAATGGTGATAGATGACTAAATGAATATTATAGTTAGTTTTCACTTTGTCTTATGTTGTAGGTGGAATTTAACAATCTCGCAAAAAATATATATGATCAAGGTTTAAGAAAAACTATTCGATACAAAATAGTAAGTATAATTATGATTTGAAAACTCTTTTTTTTTCATAATTTCTATGTCCGGTATAAATTCAAATATTGTTCGAGTAAACTAAAAAAATATGTTTATACAGGACAATATTGTCATAATCATCCGACTAGAGATAAAAGGTGGTGAAGATAAACCTCACTTGTGGTATGTTTAGTTTAAAACATGTTTACATTGCTACCTTAACACAAGTTGACGTGAGCTAGCTTATTTTCGTAAGCAAACGTACATATTGTAGGAAATAAGAAGTTTGACATAATGTTGTTTTTGGTATCTAATTTATTATTGTTTTTTGTATTCCATTTAGTGTTATTTATTCAATAATTTATATATATATATATAACACTATTGCACTTATATCGTTAGGTAGATGATCTTCTACGAAAATTATACTCAATATTCATCTTGTTTCAATATGATGATCTCATTATTTTATGTGACGATTTTAATTCATGTCCTAAAATAGGTTTTACTTTATTCTTTTATCTTTTTATAATTACTAACTTTGTATATTTATCCTTGCAAGTACGTATTATACTTTTAGTTCACACAATATATATTCTTTTTTTGCTCAATATGCATACGAACTAATAACACAAAGTGTGACTCGAATTAGCACTAATGTTATTGGAGACTTTATTTACAAGAAAAATGATTATTTTTATGACTGGCGCTGTGACTTGTAAGTCTTCCACTTGTTCTTAAAATTTCTAATTATATTTATTAAATAAATTATTATAGTGGCATCTTTCTTCCCACTAACACCTATAATTTAAAATTTTTATTTTCAATACTTTATCTATACGGAGTTCTCAAATATACGCAAGACTGATCCACACTTACAGCTAAACAATCTATATTTATGTCCTATAGCCATAAGCGTGACAATACATTTGACTATATTTTCTATAATGGTAAGGATCTAGGTTCAGAAGATTGTAAATATTCATAATTTTCGTAGTACATTAAATTATACATAAATTTTATATTTATTTTTTTTATAACAATTGATAAGATGTTCTGCAAAGTTGTACTCTAAACTTTTGAATAAGGGCATTGAAAATAATAATTGATTTCCTTTGAATTGTTGGCCCTCAGACCATACTGCACTTATGGTATGTTTTCGCCTAACTGGTAAGATTACAGTCTTGTTCATATTATTTTTTGAATAAAATCCATTTAGGATAATTTATACCCATTAGACTATACATTATTTATTAAATTCGTGATGTTCATAATTAGTACTGTAGCTCAGTAAATATTTGCATCTAAGTGAGATAGCAAATACAATGAGTTGATTGAGGGTAGTGTCATTCTATGATACCTTGCAACTATATGATGTGGTGCTTGTTTTGTAAAATGTGCAATTAAGAAATTAGCAAAGTAACATTTGACTTAGTTTAGACTCGTCAAATGTAATTTTCAATGTATTTCACTGAACAGAAAACAAATCTTGTCACAACTAATTGCGGTTAGCTATATGAATCTGTTTTCGCAAATTCATTCTTGTTAAGAACTGCACTTATCGTCACTGCTAGCTTGTCTAAACTCTGTTTTTTACTTTCACCCATGTTATCCCAGGGATCCCTAGGTTTTCTCCTCTTTTCCAGCTATCTGCCATATCCGAGCCACTATCATACCACTAATGTCAGTCTTGAGCTTAGATTGCAATATAACTGATGTAAGGTAGAGAATCAGTCAAAAGAGGGCTCAAACTATGTCGTTCTATTGATTTATACACAAACAAACTCCATCATGAAGCATCATGCTCTTTGATTTCCTCTAGGCCCAAAGTTCACTCTCTATGACTAACCTTGTTTGTTATTGCAAGATAATCACCTTCATCTCATTAGATCTTTCCAGCCTCATGAACTTAATCTCTATAGAGTTACACCTAATGGGTCTCACATGATACTTCTCGATCCGATAAAGGGACTTCCTGAAGCAAAGTTGGTGAATGAGGAGGAGGGCGCGGAGTCGTTGTCTTCTAGGGTTCTTCTCACGTGGAGGAATCAAAATATAATTAGGGTTAGCAATGAATGGCTAAGATCAAAAGGAAACAATATTTAGAGGCCTCTGATGATTGTGTAAATAAGGGAATAAAAGAGACAGGGGAAAGAAGAAAAGAAGATTGAAGAAAGAGGAGGGGTCCGTCCGCATGAAGCCTCGGGAAAAGGGGACATGGTCGCGGGATTTCATCTGTACGGTCGAAATAAAGAGGGGGGGTGATATGAAGCTAAGCCAATAAAATTTTAAAAGCCCATTACTGCCCAGCCAACGATTCTTTTAAGTTATCGCTCATATGTCGTCAGATGAGTCGGATCGAGCTCTAATCCCAATCATCGGTGTCCTGTAAAGCCCGCACCCTTATATTTTATTATAAATAGCTGGAAACTCATTGAAAAGAACCCATATATTGATTTAAAAAGCCCTCGAATGAGGTCGTGGACCACCACGCACGACAAGGCAACAAACTACAGAGATAAAACATCAAACTTAATGTCTAATCCTAAAAATAATGTTAAAAAACATTAAAACTGTTATTACAATTATCATTCAAGAAAACATAAAAAGTAAAGATGATCCGATACAGATCAGGCTGAATCGGCCTACATATTGAAGTTTGGATCAGTGTTTTAAAAAACTAGCCCCAAGGTACGCCCAAGGCGCTCCCCGGGGTGGGGTGGTCCTAAAACGTCAGGGCAACTCTAGCTGGGGCTTTTTTCAAATGGGGCTTACGCCCGAACCACTGGGCCATACGCCTCGAACGTCCGGGCACACCTTTTACGCCCCAATTGCCCGAGCTTACGCCCCACTGGTGTTTGTCTGCATAGTTGAAAAAAAATAATTTGATTGCTACCGTGTGATCTTTTATATGTGACTTACTCTCTTGGATGACGATTATAATATTTTGGGAACTAAAGTTGTTTTAAATTGGTTCTATATCGTGTATGGAATGATAGAATCTATGGAATATACATTGATAGTTTGAGTTTTGGTTAGAAACTTATAATTAGATCTTAATTCTTAAATGATATCGAAAGACAATGACAAGTTCATTTTTATTATCGTTTTTTATATATTTGTGATTTATCAACCATGTTTGTAGGCTTAAATGCTTTGTTTGCTAACTTTGCTCATAGTATTTTTTTATTTTGTTTGTTTTTAATATATTCACTCTTTTATATAATATTTTTTATTTATATATATACTTGTAAATTAAAAAATAGAAATTCATGGGGCTTATGTCCCACGCCCTGGGGCTTACGCCCCGCCCCATAGCAGGCAAAACGCCCCGCCTTATGCCCCCGCCTCTGAAAACACTGATTTAGATGGTTTAAAAGACAATGGCAAAAGGAATACATACCCAAGAAATATGCAAAGCAAATCGTAAAATATAGAGAGGTCAATGGAAATATAACTACAGCAATTATATGGATATTCAGCATAAAATTCCGATATCATTAAAACTTGCCAGCATGAAAAACCAAACATTCACATTCTTTTATCATGTTTTAATAGAAAGGTAAAGGTTTTAATAGAAAGGTAAAGGTAACAGTCCGTACAATGGAATGCCAAAGGTATTTGTCAAAATGTCTGAAGAGCGAGCCACGTAGGCAACAAGAAGGGCATAATGTATAAATATATATGACCAGCTGCAATACAGTTAAGTAATAAAGTCAGAGTTGGACAAAAAGTGCTTGATAATTACGTAACCAAAAGATAAGAAAATTTTGGCATAAAGAACAATGCTGAAATAAATGCTATGATATGAGATACATTTTCAAATAGTATATGACGTTGTAAGGTACAATTTGTATATTGAAGGCAGTAATGGCCAAACAGAAATGATGAAATAAATGCTATGATATGATAAGATACATTTTCAAATAGTATATGATGTTGTAAGGTACAATTTGTATATTGAAGGCAGTAATGGCCAAACAGAAACCATGTAAGAAAATCAAGATCAACTACTTCAGTTTGTGAAACTAATCTGAAGAAAAGAGAACTCGAACATCTAACTTACGTTTCTCTAGGATGACTTCCCACTCATTCTCAACATTTCTCTCAAGACTCCATGGTGTATGGATGCATTCCACGTGACAGGAAGCACATTGTTCGAGATAAACTACAGCATTTCAGCTCTATAAGTGTATCGCAATATTATGTCAGTTAATCAATCTATGCTGACTTCATCACCAAGGGCTAGTATATATAAACAATCAAGTAAATCCTCAACTACCTTTGAATATCAGAGTTTGTAATTGATTAGTTGTCTTCTTCCTAGATAGATTGAGTAACTAAATAAGGAAGGGTCTCCACCTCATTGTACTCAGATTTAAAAATAAAATAAAACTATCTTCTAGCATTGTTGATTTTAGTTTAGAAGAGTCGATTTTAGTTAAGAGGAGTCGATTGGGCCATGATTCTCTCTTTTTCCCACTATCAAAAAAATTTATAAGTCCGGAAGACTCCAAATTTTGACCAAGTCCGGAAGACTCCAAATTTTGGCCACGTCCAAAGACTGGCTAGTCTGGAAGACTCCAAATTTTGGCTAAGTCTGTAAGACTTGACTAGGTCTAGAATACTCAAAATTGGCTAAGTCCAGAAATTTCCCTGATGCCAGGGAATATTTTCCTTGATAAATTGACTAAATCCGGAAGACTCCAAATTTTGGTTGTCTAGAAGTCTTGAAAATCCAACAAAGTCTGGAAGACCCAAGATTTTGGTTAAGTTTAGGTGACTAGAAAAGGTTTCTAAGGCTGGAAGACCCCAGAATAAATTAAGACTCGAAAGAAAGAAAAAAAAGAAGGAAAAAAAGAGAAAGAAAGGAAAAACAGCCAAGACCTAACCCCCGGGGCCGGCCAAGCCTAATCCCAGTGCCGAACAAGGAAGAAAAAGAGAGAAGAAAAGAAAGAAAGAAGAAAAAAAGGAAAAGGGGGAGGGGGGGGGGGGGGGGGTACCCCTGGCCAGCCCTGACCAAACTCTGGCCAGCTTTTGCTGGAGAAAGAAAAGAGAGCAAAGAAATAAAGAAAGAATAAAAGTAAAGAAGGAAGAAGAAAGAAAAGAAAAGAACGAAAACATTTCTAAGTATGGAAAACCATGAGTCCGATAGACTTGAAAAAAATTTAAGTCTGGAAAGCCATAAGTATGATGGACTTGAAAGTATTCTAAAGCACCAGGGCCGGCCAAGCCAAATACTAAGGCCGGCTAAGGAAAAAAGAATAAGAAGAAAGAACGAAAAAATTGGCTAAGTCCGGGAAAAAAAATTCCCTGATGTCAGGAAAAAATTTCCCTATATTGGAAAATTGTCTAAGTCTAGAAGATAGAGAAGTAGGGAAAGATACCCCATCTTCATCATCAAAAGGCTATCTCTAAGTCAGTAAGTAAAACTTAGAGATATGCACCCCTCGATACGCTGACATACAAGGCCGAAGAATAACCCAAGTGCAAGCTTCTATAAGTGAGTTTACACCGGGTCTAATGAACTCACTCAATCCATCAAGTCAGGAAGGAGACTAGATCACAAGTCAACATCATCGGATCCAAGTCGCAATGAGTCGACTCGGGTTCAACACCCGTTCAATCAGAACCACAAGTCGATCAAGCTAAACTGGCTCATTTGAATAACTGCCTCTATCCTAAAAAGGAAAAATGGAGGAAGAAGTTTGAAATTCAAAAGAAATAACCACCTTAAGCGATTAAAGAAACTACTTGAGTAGTGATTTCAACCATTCAAAGGAAATAACCACCTGAGGGAGTTACAGAAACCACTTGGGTAGTTATTCTAACCATCCAAATTAGTTATTTACTACGATAACTACCTTGGACCTTATAAAAAGAGGGAAGGAAAGCAAAGAAGTGGTTGGATCTTCAATACACAAGAAGAATCGATAGGGCTTCCACTCAAGATACATCAGAAACTCCAAGAAACTACAGAGATGAAGGATCAAAGATCGAAGCAAATCATTCCTCAAAAAAAAAAGATCGAAGCAAATCAAAGAAAAAGAAAAGACCATGCAAAGAAACAAAAAGAAGAGTAAAACAAAGCCCCGAGCCGACCACGCACAAAGCACGAAAGGGTCAAGCACCGCAAGGCTCTACTATTTTCATCTTTCGAAACTTGTTGTAATCTTTATACTTCGAAATCGGATATCAAGGATCACAGACGGATCTCCCCGCAATCCCCTGATATAATTATACTCTGCTCCCTCGAAGCGAGTCTAAATTAAAATCTGTACTTGAGTATCATAAATTTGCTAATACAGATCATTATCAAGCAATCATTGTTAGATCTTTTCCTAGCATCAGGATGTGAGTTCCAATCGACGAGGGAAGACTCCCTTGGAGTTTGGTGTACGAAGAAGGATCCTCCATCTTAGAATTCTCATCCTACGAATTTGAGGGCATAGATTGTGGCACACAGCATATATGATGGTCCATCCTGGGAACCTTTCATGCTTTACTGCTTTAGGTTCCTAATCTCTCGTCTGAAATAATCAACCTAAGATTGAAGATTAAAGAATTCAATCTCCTACATGAGTCGTTCGATCTGATTCCGAAGCTTTGTCAACTCTTTGTGTTTAGCTTGATCCACGTGATTGCTCATGTAGATCTTTGCATCCACACTTACCTTTCCAAATGAATTCATGATCTTTATAGAACAAGAAGAAACTCGCTCTGACGGCAATCAACATAGGCGATTGTACCAACTGATATCGGTACATGAATGCACCGATAAACAGTAGAGGAGAGGGGAAAGTGAGAAAAAAAAAAAGCCAATTAGGCTCTTCTAAAATGAATTAGCAAAAGCTGAAACTTCTTTATTAATTTGCAAGTATATTTTAAAGGGGCAATATTCAAACATACAAATCCTATAGGCCACGGTCCCCGCTCAAATAGAATGTGAATACAATACAGCACTAAAAAGATGTATGTATACATTAACCTATTTCCATATATAAAGCAGTATTTCTACTACAATCAAAGGATATTTACACGATGTTGACTTCAATGAGATCTAAATGAAGAAGGGATTACTTACACCATATAGTGCCAAAGGAAACACATTGTGATATTTTTGCGTGATCTTTCACCTTAAGGCAAGTAGCAGCTATT
This sequence comes from Chamaelirium japonicum, assembly GCA_947650365.1. NCBI lineage: Eukaryota > Viridiplantae > Streptophyta > Magnoliopsida > Liliales > Melanthiaceae > Chamaelirium > Chamaelirium japonicum. The sequence goes on along the minus strand of OX393551.1, from coordinate 69,192,825 downwards.
ACAGATTTATGCCCAAAAGTAATAAAAAAGTACAAAGGAATAAAATAAGACAGACTCAAGATGAGGAAGGCAGAATGTGTTCACAAAACATGTATGAATTCTCCTATTAGACCCAACAATGCACTGGGAATAGCATCAGAAGATGAGCAAATACCAAGATCAAGCATCATGCTCCTAATGCTTTATAGGTTAGGCAAAGTGACATATAAATCATCAAGAAGAGCAACAATATAGCTTTATAGAACATGAAATATGAAAAGATGAAAATTTCCAAATAAGCGGCAATGTGAAGACTCGTGACATTCATACTCCAACTAAAGGAATTGACTTAGGAACATATCCTAAAAGATAAAACTGTATGAGGTATTTCATCAAGTGAACATAAATATAATGATCAAAGAGTAGGTATAATAAAAAAAATCACTCACCCTAATAAGAAGAAAAGGATGGGGCTATAAAATTTAAGTGTTTTAAGTGCATAAGCATTCAATTAAGCTGATTGCCATACTATAATATGTATTTTTATTTAGAAAGTATTGACATATTATAGTCAACAATATTTGTCTTATTCATTTAGCTTCTGCTCTGTGTTCCAGATTGCAGTCATTTTCAAGCACTCTCAAAGCATTTACAGGAAAATAAAAGGACTATTGAGTACAAGATCCACATAATGAGATATATATAATATATAAATCAACATTTAGAAATCTATCTATTTTATTTTTGCATCATATAGACTTACCAAGCAACTTGAACTCCAACTTTTCCAAGAGTTCGCATGGCCATTGACACCTACAATATCCCCGCAGCCAGTAATTAGTAACTATACTCAGCAATGAAAGGATTTCAAGAGCAGAAACCTTCACACTACCCTATAGAAACATGCCAACAACTTCTAATTGTAATTCGAATGCTGCATATGCAATAGAGACATTCCAATGCAAGTTGATAAGATCTATACATCAGATGATTATATACAAAAAATAACACAATGGAACAGATTTGGATACGAATTTCAACCGTAAACTTCCCACTTGTCAGTTACTCCCATTCTCTGAAACAAGGAGCAGAACTCCATTGTATAATGGCGAACTAACCCTCAAAAGTTGAGGTATAATGAACATGAAAGCAAACACGCTCGTATTTGTAGTTAGCTCAGACGGCCAGTGATTGTATCTGTTAGATACCCTCACGACCTATGCAGTCAAAGTCGGTAGTCGGCCCTAGTCGGCCAAGGGCCGACTAGGACTAGTCGGGACTAGTCGGGACTAATTCGGGACTAGTCGGCCAAAACTTATTCTAACCCCTCCCCCCCTCCCTAAACATATATGATATATGAACTAGTATAAATGTCAATAAGTATATGATATTAGTCGGTTAATAACAATACATACCTTCACACTTCACAACATGGGTATAAATACATAAGTAACAGTCTAACAGAACACAGTTGTATTGGCTTCATGCCCATGCCAAAAGACTCAGAACTAAGATTTCATCACAATGTTTGTTTGATGATGTTTAATCAGTGAACAACCCCAATTTTGATTATAGGGTTATATGAATATCAACAAATAAACTAATTATTTGTCTATGTTTTTATCGGAGATTCTCAGGTGCTCAACAGATGATTACAGGGAAGAGGCATAGTTGTGAGTCTTGCTACTCAAGACTTTGAGCCAATGTAAAAAAATCCAAACAAAATTGCTTGCAAAGACTTCTTTCAAAAAAAAATTTGCTTGTAAAATGCTGCCTGGGGACTAGTCGGCAGTCGTTAGTCGGGGACTAGTCGGGTTAGTCGGGTCTAGTCGGGGACTAGTCGGGCTACCGCCCAGCAATGAAAAAATCCAAATAAATCGGTCGGCAAAATGCCGCCCAGCGACTAGTCGGGGACTAGTCGGGGACTAATCCCGACTTTGATAGCATAGCTCACGACCCAAAACCCGGGTTGTAAGGGGAGGTCCACAACGGGTATATTAAGCAGGTGATGGGTGCCTCCCTCACCGATGTAGGACTATCCGTTAACACTCCCCCTCATGCGGAGCACGTGTGGCAAGGATCCTCCCATGCGAAGCACGCGTGGCAAGGCACGATCGGTGTGGAGCACCCGAAGCGGGAGCAGGAGCAGGAGACGGTGAACCTAGCTCTGATACCATGTTAGATACCCTCACGCCCCAAAACCCGGGTTGTAAGGGGAGGTCTACAGCGGGTATATTAAGGGGAGGTCCACAGCCTGATACCATGTTAGATACCCTCATGCCCCAAAACCCAGGTTGTAAGGGAAGGTCCACAGCGGGTATATTAAGCGGGTGATGGGTGCCTCCCTCACCGATGTCACAGATGTGGAATTATCCGTTAACAGTATCATATGTCAATGACATTTTACTCGGTTAGATTAGTAGTACCATGGTTCTTGTTCTACTACAAATCCCTAAATTATATATTTAATTTATATATAATTAGAGAATATTGATTTCTAATGCCACATACTGTGATTCTGATGATGAAGTTCTCCATCATGAAGAAAATCTTCCAAATTATCCTTGATTAGAGATTTGTTCATGGCATCCTGATCCAGTGAATTCATGTGATTTGCAAATCTATAGAAAATTAGGGATTTTAATATAACTCTTCTAAAATACGAGATCAAGCATCAAAAAGGTAATGTTCCAGATTCCAGTATAACTGCAGTAATGCCAACAAGCTTATTAAGTTGAGAAATTAAAATGTGGACAAACAATGAGGTGCAAGCATAGAGAAAACTGGGAGAAAAAGGCAACAAGATCTTGTAAATGGGAAACATGATCGCGAGATCCAAGTTAAAATAGACAATGCAGTTACCAGTGATACTCCTCCAGAACCAAGCTCGCACATTGTATTTACATTTACTTCTGCAATCAACAATCCTGTAACAACCTGCAATTTAGAAAGTGGTTTAAGAATTCTCTACACAGTTCATTTCAAACATGACAATCGAAAAAAAAGTAGGGGCTAAAATTCCCATTGCATCATATAGACTTGTCATAACAAAATTAAAATCTATCATTATGTAGAAAAATACACCTTTCGACATTTCTTTTGGTGGCATTTTCGTCACTTGTACACCTGATAACTTTCCCAATCTATAATGTGTTAATTACCATATATATCCAGCAGAGGATGCATGTTATCGCAGAGGCCAAAAATCCAGCTTCTTGAGTGACAGCAGGAATGGCAAGGATACCTGCACCTACCTATAAAATTTAATGGCATCTCAAAAAGTTTAATGACGTAAAAAGGTATGCTTTAAAATAAGAAAAAAAAATTCATGTATGACAAGTTTGTGTGACAAATCTCCCCAGAAGTAAAATGACAAAGAACTATTCACATTAAGTGGTTTACGCATGTATGTGACAAATATGTGTTTCCATGAGGTGGTTTTCTTTGCCGACAACAAAGGTATCATATTATCAATAATTGCAAGACGCAGTCCTGTGTATTTTGAATTATTCACATAGCCCTTATATATGCATATGCTGCTACAACTACGAGTTATCATATACAAACAAAAAGGAAAGAGCTCTTCAACATTATTCTAAAATATTACAATTGCATAATGCGATTGAATTGGGTCTATATGTTCACAAATAAAAGGCATTTCTGAAATGTTTTTGGGTTCAAGTATTTATTGAACTATTGATCCAGGACAAACTAATAGAAGGCAACTATGATGCTATGAGATGTAAAACAAAGATACGATCAAGAAACCTAAAACCTATATGCGATGATGCAACACAGTTATTCCTAAAGCCAATGCAACAGTTATGATGATGTGCAAGACGATGAATTGGTGAAATCAATTATGATAAGCAAGCAATGACAATTATAAACTCTACTAGAAATATTCAACACAGATTTCAAGATGCTCAATTAGGATTAGATCAAGATAAGAAAACTTCCCTTTGGAGATCCTCGGTTGGTTTGTTTCGATGGATGTTCGTCACAAAGGTCCACCACGCTACTCATCGTACTTTGTGCCCCATGCCAGAGGATGTCACAAAAGCCTCCTCACATGGTGCGGATTTTAATGGCATCAAGCAGGTAAAGTGGGGGTTTGATGTATTTGCGATAATCAAATTGCAATGAATTTTGGACGGATTATAAGTCTATGGAGGAGTGATCTATAGTCCAAATTTCGTAGGATTCAGTTAAAGGAATCTAGGATTTTTAGGGTTTTCCTCAAATCTGGATTGTATGCCTAGATTGGAAATTTGACTTCAATTGGATTCAAATTAGGCTCTAACTGTCTGGGCTTTTGATATTTGAAGATGGAGGGATGACGGGAGAAGCTATAGGATCTAATTTTGTAGAGTTCGGAGGTGGTTTGAGGGGTTTGCGATGAGCATTTTGGTTCACATATGTGAGGCTTTCTGGATTTCTTGTGATGGATGGAGATGGAAGCCTATCGCTTGCGAAGGATTTAGGTCGGGGATGATGGATGGTGGCTTTGCTAGGTTAAGGATGACGGATTGGAGTGAAAGAGAGGAAGAATCGTCGAAGAAGATGATACGGAGGCCTCGCAACCCACCGGACTCGCTCAAGGTCTATGGAAGCTTCACAACTTCAAGCAAGCGAAGAAGAAGAAGAGGCACACAATGAAACAAGAAAGCTTTCTTTTTTATTCAATAGCATCAATTATCTTAAACCCTAATCTTACATAGCATTACATAAAAGAAAGACACAGAGAGAGAAGAGGAGAAGAGGACCGCATGTGGAGGGGGGCGGCATAATTCAGCACAGCATAAAGCTATACAAAATTTTCATGGTTGGACTTTGGGAATCCTTTTGCTTGAAGGACTCTCAAGTCATTTTGAGTGGTTTGATGAGTCTTATCACATGGCATCCATCTAACCTCTAACTAAAACTCAAATAAAAGAACCCAAATAACATAAAAACCAATAACTAAAGGGGAATAGTTATATCAACCCATTACATTAATTAACCCAATAATTAAAAAAAAACATGTCGAGGGGATTTACCCACAGACCATTACTACGAAATACCAACGCCCAAAGATTACATGCAATTACGTGGAAAAACCCTCCCTAACACAGGAGAGAAAAAACCACGAGGTACCTATGGCGAGGTGAGCGAATCCACTATCATCCAAGGTCGGTTAAATTTACATTGTCCATTAGGCTCTCTCGGCATGTCAAACGTAAAACGGGGATTAGAGTTGTACCCCTCCGAGTTGGTCGATGGCATTGAGTCGGTCCATCGAAGGGCAGCTCCACGATTACCGGCTGAGGTGCCCCCTGATCCTTCAAACTCTCTCCATCAGGTTCCCGCTCTCACCCACATTACACATCACATTTTTCCAGGCACGCAGCCCGCTCTTGTACATACTCACAGACGCACTCACCCATATATGTTTTCCTACTTACATGCCCCGCACTCATGAATCGCCACTGTTTCCGAGGTTGTCGGGGGCCTCCGTCTTCGTCGTCACGCACCACAGGTGGCCGCAGTGTAATTATCCCAAAGGTTGTTGGAACTCTCGGTCGTTGCGCGCTCCTTGTCATCAAGGTCCTTACCTACCACCGTCGTCGCCGTGCAACACAGGTGGCCGCAGTGTAGTCATCGTCGCCTTACCAGGAGCCGCTTCGACTACAGGTAGCCCGGATGTTCGTCGTCATCGTGACCCGAGTCCCTGCTACCCATACCGTAGGGGGAGGGAGAAGGAGGTGGTTGCCTCCTCCCCTCTCGCAGTTATCCTCGAAGGAGGGGAGGAGGAGGTGGTTGCCTCCTACCCACTCACTATAGTCGCCGGAGGAGGGGAGGTGGGGCCCGACTGCCCTCATCCTCATTACAATCGCACAAGGGGAGGAGGGGGTTAGTTGCCCCCTCATTGCAGTCGCTGAGGAAGGGGAGGAGCCCGAATGCCCTCCTCATTACTAGACCAACAAGGAGAGGAGGGGTTCCTCCGTACTAGTGGTTCCTGCCGGCAAAAAGAGGGGAGAAGGGGGTAGTGTCCCTCCCTGGTGGTGGTACCCATCGACCAAAGGTGAAGAGGGGGTAGCTAACGGCATCCCCCTAAGTCGGGTCGCCTGACATTGAAAGGAGAGGGGTGGCCCTCCCTGCTGGTGATGCCCGCTAAGGATGAGCGTCGGTCTTGTCAGTCGATTCCGGTGTCAGTTTTGATTTTTTTTTTTTGGTTTTCAAAAAGTCAAAACTGAAACCGAAACCGGAATGGTCGATTTTTGTCGGTTCAGTGTGATCGGCTTTCGGTTCGGTCTCGGCTTTCACCGACTTGTTTACATTCAAGGCTTTCAAACTCAATCTGATGTTGAAATCATACCACTATTCAAAAATTCAGTAACTATGTCTCTCATCAACATCATTAAAGAACGAGGAAAAACAACTGGCATAGCTGAAGGGCATAACAACAAATAAACACCAAAGAATAACAGAAATACCATTTCTGCTCCATAACAAGAATCACAATAAGCCTCATTATGATCATTGATCAAGCTTTCACCATGCCTTTGTAGAGACTAGAGGCTTTTAAATCTGTAAATATACAAAGAAGCATACAAATCTTAAAGGGATTGACACGAGAGGAGAGACAACATATGGTTTAGGGTTTTCTCAAAAGGTTTTATATATAAAGGAGTCGGTTTTTCGGTTTCGATTCGACTACCCATACCCGTAACCGAAACCGAAACCGATTTAATCGGTTAATTCGGTTCGGTTTGTCCAACGGTTCGGTTTTTTTTGTTAATTCACTTGGTTTCAAATCGATTTGTCGGTTCGGGTATGTTTTTACATAGCCCTAATGCCCGCCAATCAAAGGAGGGGAGAGGGCACCTTTGTCGTCGTTTCTGTAGAAGAAAGGGGAGGGGGTCGGAGCCACCCCTCTCCCATCGCTGTCGGTGGTCGTCGAAGAGAGGGGGGTCAAAGCCAACCCTCCCCCATCGTCGTCAATCGACATCGAAGAAGGGGGGCGGAGGAAGGGGGCACGAGTCATCCACCTTTGAAGGGGGGAGAGGGCCCGAGCCACCGCTCCCCCTATCTCCTTCCGCCATCGAAGAAAGGGGTGACAAGGCTCGAGCCACCCCTCCCCTTGTCGTTGTTGATCCTTGAGATATCGAGAGAGAGGTGGAGATCAGAAGAGATCAGGCCGATAGGGGGAGAGAGATCAGATCGAGAGGGAAGAGAGATTCGGCTAAGAGGGGGAGAAAAATCAAACTGAGAGGGGAGATAGATCAGGCCCAGAGAGAGAGAGCGCTCACCCACCTAAACCCTAGGCTTTTCGTCGCATTTTCCCATGTTGTTCCTCTTCAAAGAGGTCACCCTTGAAAGACCCTCTAGCCCTCTTACTCTTCTATTCCTTAAATATCAACTCAACCCTAGAGTTGAACAGGATTGTTGAATCGGACGATTGTGATGCGTCGACAGTTGATCGAGGGCGAAGGTGTACAAAAGCTGCGATCGAGACCAAGGACTATGCATCGGGCGGTGGCAGGGTTCGTGACATGATCGAGGCCCCGTGGCGCCCATCCAACGGTGGAATCAACCCATATAGATGATCGGAAAAACGTGGTCCACATCCAACAGTGGCGTGGCCTCTCAAGGCGATTGGCATCATGTGGAGCGGGTCCAATGGTGAACGTCATCATCATAGTTCTCAATTCGAAAAGCATACTAAACTATTCTTTAGTTTATATCGGTGAAAGATTAACTTAAACTGTCAAACTATCACATCCGCATGTGTGAAGGAAGCCCATGTTTACTCTCTTCCATTACGCCAGATGCTAAATAATAGCACCTTAACGTTTCCACTCATTCCGCATGTAACTGCATGTGTGTTTTTTCATATACATGTCTCAGCATGCATGTATGCATAAATAGACATGCATATTCAAGTCTATCCACTGCACTGTACAAGCATGACTTAATATAACTTTATCATTATTAATCTAGTATCATTACAACCTCTCTTCAATGATACAAACAAACTATACACTCTATTTAGTGAAACGAACTTCTGACATGTCATGTTAGCCTAATGCGCAAGAGAGGATGCAGCCACACCAACATGAATCTTTATCCTCAAGACAAAGAATGAAAGTCTAAAGTAAGCATTGGTGAACCATACTTTACCCTTGATTTCTATGTTTAAGTCAAAGGATGATTGTCATCAGTCTTGAGCTAAAACTCAAAATAAGACCGTTCTTAAGCTATTTAAGTGTAGATTGGGGGCCTTCATTTCCTATGAAGCCTACAGCTATTTAAGTTGGTTAGGAACTTGGAGGCCTTCTTTTCACATTGAGCCTTAGGTGACTGTCTAAATGGCCTTATAGTCAAGCCGACCCTACGTCTATCTCACTATGACTAGACTAGACATTGCTCATGTTGTCGGGGTAATCAGTCAGTTTGTTCAAGCTCCCCGATCTCTTCGCTATGCAGCGTATGCAGGATCATCCGCTATATCAGAGGCACCATCACCCGTTCCCTGCTTCTGCCTTCCACCCCTATTCTAGTGCTGCGTGCATACTCTGATGCAGACCGGACAGGAGATGTTACCCAAAAAAAAATATTAGCACAATACCCCCTTTTGTCAACTACTTAATTTTCTCATTTGGTAATTTTTATCTGATCAAAACTGAATTAAAGGGGGCAAAATGTAATTTACCCAAAAAAAAAAAAATTGTGGCATGTTGTGCATTTCATGTGCATAATAAGAAGCCATACCGTCGTGCCGGCCACCAGAAAGATTCCGCTAGTGAGGCTACCTGAAAAACCAGAAAAATGAACACTGGATCCCCACTGAGTTACTGGGTCTAATCGAGCTGAACGCAGAGAGGGGGGGGGGGGGGGGGGGGGGGGGGGGGCGGGGGGGGGAGTGAGGCGTTGGACGATTCGAGGGCTCACCCGGATCTCGTTTCATGGTGGCCTGGTTTAGGTTGGAGAAGAGCCGCTCGGACTCTTTGATGGGCCGTCGCTGGGAGAAGCATTTTAGGGTTCCGGCGGGGGGGGAGGGGCGGTGGGGACGGGGAGGGAACCGGAAGGAGGTGCAGGGTTTCCTTGCGGGGCGGACGGCGAGTGCCGGCGGAGGAGGGCTTTTAGAAGGGAAGGAGGCTGGAGGGGTTATCAGAGAGGAAGCAGAGCTCAGTGCCATTTTCTTTTTCTTTTTTTCTTTTTTTTTTCTTTTTGGCCTCTCTGCCCGATTCCTTTCCTTCTTTTCCCCCACTTGCTTTGTTGGCTTTTTATCTTCGAAATTTAACGGTCAGATAGAAGCCAACTCAGCTTCCTAGTTAATGGGCAGTGAGAGAGCATCTCCAACGGCCTCCAAGCCTAAGCGGTACGGACCCATTTTGGCAGCCACCTCATCGAAATATCCTTGTTGAGAGAAGGTCCCCTCGGAACTATGATATTCTAGCCACTTTACATCACTCTCCTCGTATTTGCAACCTATTCAAACCCTTCAAATTTATATCAAACATGTAAAAATAATCGTTGGACAGTGCATGCATCGTTGGATATATAAAAAATTATTTTATAAAAAGATGAGGGGTTTTTTGTAAAAAAAATATATTAATTAATTCGTTCGGAGGCTTCCAAGGACCTCTGTTGTATGTAGAGCCGTTCGGAGGTCCTGAGCTAACAGGACCCATGTGGAGCGCCACATCGGTCTTCAGAGCACCAAACGGAGACGGTTGGAGCGCCTTCAATTCACTCGGGAGAGCCACGTCCTCCTTCAGAGCTCTTTTCGGATGTCGTTAGAGAAGCTCTGAGCTAATAATGTATCAATCCGCTAAGAGCCTATTTGGTTGGCTATAATTGGAATCCGCGGTTTACAACTCACGCTCGTTCAACATTTCTCTCTTGTTTAGTTAGTTGTAGACTTGTAGTTATCTGAATCCCAGCGATTGGAACTCTACATGACTACGATGTTATGTCTAAAAGCCGGGAGTTGGAATACACAAGTTTGCAGTGTGTTTTTCAACTCCTGCAATTGGAGTGGGCTTTCTCTCTCTTGTTGCCCTGTGAGTTACTTATGTTAACTTATGTTTTCTGCGTTTCGTCAAGTTTAGGGTTTCAGCGATCCCTTCGTCATCGTCGTTGTAGACAACAAAAATAGCCCGTGCAAAGGCACGGCCCAAGCACGAAGACCCGTTCAAAAGAGGGTCCAAACTTGATTCGACGAAGCCCGGGTGTGCCCACCCGGAAGTGAGGCCACTGATCCCTCCCCTATGAACCACGGCCCCTCCCCATGGGGAGGTGCGGCCAGTCAAAAAAAGAAAGAAAAGGAAAGGAAAGAAAAATCGCCACGCGTGGGGGAGTTTGCGTGAACATATGTGCAAGCGTGGATCCGTACCGATCCTACGATCTTATGGTCAAGATAAAAGATCGGGTCGTCATTGATCGATGTGCAAATCAACTTAAATCCCAAAAGATAGAGCTCAAATCTAGCCCTTAACTACTTGATGCACAAAAGGAAAGAGAAAATTATCAATTTCCTCAATAAAGGAAGGGATAGATCTCAAGTAATTATGGGAAGATATATTCATGGGCTTCAAAAAAATCTAACAATATCTCTCCCACCCCCTTCGCCTATAAATAGAGAGAGAGGGGGGAAGGCTCATGATTGCAAAGTAAGGAACGTAGAGGCTCTGCAAAGAAGAAGGAGGCACTCACGCTAGACGACCAAAGGCTTCACGAGACACGAGCAAGCACATCCCACGGGAATAGTTTAGCCACAAAAGTTCTCATCAAAGTGAAGCATTACACTTAAGATTAAAACTTCTACCCCTTCCACGAAGAAGAAAGTTTGGAGAAGAATGCACAAAGCTGGTGCTATACCCATCGTCTTCAATATCAAAAGAAGCTTCAACTACATCGACGAAGAGGAAAGCTCGGAGAAGAAGGCTTGAAGTCGGCGCAACTCCTGTTGTCTTCAACATCAAAGGAAACTTTAACTCTGTCCACGAAGAAGAAAAGCTTGGGGAATAAGGTTAAAGCCGACACTACAATCGTCGTCATCAAAGTTCTATCCCCAAAAGGAGAAAGCCAAAGAAATACAAAGATTCGAAGACGTTGACATCATCGGCTGAACCAGAGATCAAGCAAAAGCTAGTGAAAGTGAAAGTCAAAGTCAAAGCAAAGCCCGCGCCACAGCAACACATGTGCCAAAGCCGACGAACTACAAAGAACGACGAGCAAAGCAATGTACTTTCTCTCCAATACAGCACAAAACCCAAAAAAACTAAAGCACATAAAGTCTCTCTCCATCTACATTCAAGTGCAAGTGTCAAATCAAAGCCAATGCTAGAGCCACGCCAAAGCAAAGCTGAAGCAAAAGCCAAAACTAGACAATAAAAGCAAGATCGACGATCAAAAACGCTGAGGTCTAGCAAGAGCCAAAGGAGATGCGGAGATCGAGGAACGCCTCCAACAAGACCAATCTGACAAACACTCAAAGTACAGAAATGACAAAAACATAGCCAAAACTTCTTAACCTCTTAAGAAACCCCACAACCTTGTAAATACCTTTATCTTGGGCAACCTCTCCAAAGTCTGGCACGAAGATCCATGGAGATGAGGAGCAAAGGGACTCTCCAGAGATTCTCTCCCATAATCTCCTGATTACATCTTCACCGCTCCAACTCACCACCTCCAATACCCGAAAGCGGTTGTAATCTCGTTATAATCAATAAAAACGATTTACGACCACAGTCATCATGTCGTTTGTTGCAGCCTTCTCCCTTTTCCTTCATCCTAGTGTGGATTGTTCCAGCCTTTTGATCCCTTCTCCTTCGTCATGGGTTGTTGTTTCACATCAGCCACAAATATGGATCTAGTCCTTCGGTTGGTGTAATTGAGATCTTGAGTACGGAATTCCATATGATTTCTATGAATTTTGGTCCTTTGAGGTGTTTGGAGCCTCCCCTCCTCCGATTGCTACGGTTTTCGACATGATGAATTAAAAAAAATTTGGGTTTATGATACTTTTAATTTAATAATTCTTTCTTGATACATGTGAGATCTATGGTTCTATGTCACAATTTTAGGATTCCGACCAGAAAGACCCTTCCCCTTTTTATACATGTTGAGATTTAGGGTTCTATATAACCGTTTTAATTTAACAATTCTTTATTGATGCATGTGACATCTACGGTTCTGTATCCCATTTTTGGGATATGAAAGAATGTCGCCAATTTTTATAAATTAATGTTGAGATTTAGGGTTCTATATTATAGTTCTAATTTGATTGTTCTTATTTTGTTGATGCATGTGAGATCTACGGTTCTATATCACATCTTTGGAATTCGAAAGAATATCGTTATTTTTTGTACATGTTGAGATTTATGGTTCTATATGATAGTACGTTTTCATTTAACAGTTCTTTATTGATGCATATGAGATCTATAATTCAATATCACATTTTTTAGATACTAGAAAACCTACTTGTTCCAACTCACGATTTTTTTATATAACATTGTATGTATGTGGATCCTCTCCATTTTTTATGCATGTTGATATATAGCTTCCATATAACATATTAAATTTGACTGTTCTTTGTCAATGCATGTGAGATCTATGGTTCTATATAATATTTTTATATGGAATCCAAATGATCATTTTATATCAGTTTTATATTATAATTTGAATGTTCTTAGTTAATGAATGTGGGGTTTAAGCTTCTAACTTAATAATTGAATATATGCATTTTTAATACGTGACAGATCCATATTACAAGTTTGTGACACATATAATATATAGGGCAATGATTAAATCTGAGCCCAATTTTCTCTTGTGTTATATGTAAATCTGGATCAAAGATGATTATATGAGCCCAATTTTATCATATATAAGAACTGTTATATAAAACCCAAGATCTCACATGTATTAAAAAAGAACTGCCAATTAGTGATGATGAATTGTCCTAGGTTTGATAGTTTTGCATTATAAGCATTGGATGGCAACCTTAGATGACCTTATATGTAAATTCTTTGAAGGGCTCTCATCCCTTGAAGGATTGCACGTGCTTTTAATTTCAATGACTTCGCACACTCCAAAAATACATCTTTCGAGAAGATGTGGGATCTAGAACTATCCCTTATGATAATTCCAGTTGAAAAAAATTTGCTCATGGTCCCATTAACATTAACCTTGAGCATACAGTGGTCTGGGGTAGCCAATGTGATGGGTATGGCTCCAAGCCCCTAGGATAAGTAGAGGAGAGGTCTCTAAATAGAGCATTGGATGCTAGCACAATCGATTTGGGTCTGGGGCGCTTTCCATCAGATAACCAACGATTTTCTGACCTTCTAGATGTTCCATAGAATAATGGAACCTAGCTAAAAGAAGAGTTACAAGTTCTCTCCAGATTCAATACAAAACAGATCCATTGGCTAATATGATCAATTGTTTGCATTATTTTAGAGGGACTCTTATCCTTATCTCCTCATACATCTTTTCATACGACAACATATCCAATCCAAGTTAGTATGAAAATCGACACCCAAGTAGAATTGCGACTGACCTAATCAATTGAGGTCGATCATATCGTCCCATTGCCAGCGTGTCGGAGGATAGTGTGATTCACCCGACAAGACCAGGTCGGGGCATGACACTATGGTTAAAAGAAATTGGTAAAACACTCGGTTTAAATAGTATTTTTCGATAATTTAAGCAAATTTGAATCATGATCACCCCAAATTTACAATGAGCATCTCAAAGGGGGCCAATTGGTTGTCCACACATCCTCCTAAATGCAACTCTATCTTTATCATCCATTTTTTACGCCTTCCATATAATAAATCCCTCAATTCTTTCTTTACTTAAAACAAAGGGTTTTTTTTCAAAACAATATTTTTATAAAAAATATATTATTTTAATAGACATCTGTCAAAAACATTATTTTAATAGCCATCGTCATGTGGCCGCCACATTAGATATGTGCTGAAAATTTTCTGTCCAGTAAAATCGGTATGTGAAATACCGGTTTCCAATACCACTTTCAACTTTAAAAGTTTGGTTTTAAAAAGAGGAACCATCACATTCACATGTGACCTGTAGTGTAAATCGGTGAATAAAATACTGATTTCAAAATCGGTATCTCATTTACCGATTTTATTGAATAGAACATTCATCAAAGAACTGAGTGGCGGCCGTATGACAGATAAATTATCACTTTTAAAATTATTTTTGACAGATTACTATTAAAATAATTTTTTTTTTAAAAAAATACTGTTTAAAAATAAATTTCTAAAACAAATATGTTCAACTCCACTTAACATACATGTTTTTGGAGCTCCTACATCAATGACTACATTAGTGTTCAAACCCTAAGTCTCTCTCTCTCTCTCTCTCTTCCTCCTCTCTCAAAAGTCGCATGAAGTCCCAAGCCTCTGTTTCAGTCCCATGCTCTTCCTAGCCTCAAACGCACCGGGCAACAGCTCCTCAAACCTCTCAAGGAACAAACCCCACACCTCCTCACTCAACCCCTTGAACGAAATGCACCTGCTGCTTACTGATCCTCCGCCACCCTCGTAGTTGAAGTCCGCCGCCGAGAAGCTGACGCTCTTGGTGATCGCCCCCGCCGCCGTTGGCTCACCGCCTCCGTCCTCACCGTCGCAGCATTCCTCCTCTCTCAGTGGGGCCAAAACCGTCCCGTGCTCCTCGCCCGCCGATCTCACCGGCGTCTTGCTAGTGAGGAGCATCGGGACGTCCATCACGTCCTTGATCCGGCTCTCCGAGAACACCCCGTCGTCGTCGCAGTCCATGCTGAATTGGTATTCCGGCGATCCATCGCTGCTGCCGTCGTCGGACGATGAGGATGGTGATCTCGCGGTGGTGTGGTTCATGGAGTCCTCTGCCAGATTGCAGAGGGCCTCCAGCGCGCTCGGCCCTTCATCGACACCGCTCAGCTCTCGGGTCATCATGTCCCCGATGTCCGCCAGGCAGAGCCCGGCGGCCGCCGCACGCTTCAGGAAGGTGGTGCAGAGGACGAGGCTCCTGATCGCCGGTTCCCTCAACGCCGGCAGCTCCTCGCGGAGGAGCTCCGCGTCCTTGTACGGGTCGAGCGCTGATATGTAGTCCGCTTCCAGGTCGGAGAAGGGCACAGCGGCCTGCGGCCAGTGGAGCCACTCGAAGTAGGGGTCGTCGAGGAGCTCCGGCAGGCAGAGGCCGTGGTCGATCGGGACCAGCTCCGTCGCCGCCGCGTCGTTGCAGTAGCCTCCGCAGCCGTCGCGTCTCTTGACCAGGATGTTTCCGGCGTGGCGGTCGATGTTGAGGATTCTCACGTCGAGGATGCCGATCCGGTGGACGGAGGCGATCGAGAACCTCGACGGCCCGAGCTCGCCGGCGTCGAAGTCGTGGGGCACGAACCGCTGGATCGACGCCACCTTCCTCGGCGGCGACCCGGTGGCGGTGGGGAAGGCCGGGTGGGAGATCTTGATGAGCGCGGTCGGGGGCACCCCGGAGAACCCGCCGTGGTCGAGGAGGTAGGCGGCGACCTCGCGGAACCCGGTCTCGCCGGCCCTGACGGAGCGCCTCGATCCTGGCCGGCCGAGAAAGCTGACGGCCAGCGGCTCCTCGTCGACGGGCTTCACCACGGCGAAGCTATTCCCGGCGCGGTTGCGGAGGTAGTAGGCGCCGCCGATCCCGCCGGAGGCGGGGACGGGCCGGGCCCCCGAGGCCATGGCGATGGCCGCTTCCACCACTAGGGCGTGGGTGCCGAGGGAGCGGCGGCCGGCGACGATCTCGATGCGGGCGAGGCGGTCCCCCGGGTCGTCGGCGGTAGTGGGGAAGCAGGGCGTGGAGAGGCTGCGGGGGAACTTGGGAGGGGAGGGGTCGAGGTCGAGGAGGTTGGAGTCGGGGTGGGGGAAGGACCGGAGCCGGCAGCGGCGGCTCCAGATGGTCGGCTTGAATCCGTGGACGGCGACGGCCATTGGAGCTGGTCCGAGTTGGCATGCAATTGCATGCGTTTTAACTCAAAGGGGACCATTTGCCCCAATTAGACCATCTCCAACGCAGGCCTCTATATTTGGAGGCCAAAGGTATGGAGGAGATTCTCTTTTGGAGGTTGGTCACCTCCAACCACCCCCACCCCCCTTCCATTTCTCCCTAATATTGTTATAATCTTATTAAATTATATAATATATTTTAAAAAATCATTAATAAATTTTATGCATACTAATCAGTTATTAGAAGAAAAAAAAATCCTTACATTTCCATGCATCGTAGAGGTGGGAGCATTATTCTAGGGACAATGGAATGAACTCTAGGTGGATGCCTGAGATTCACCATATGGACATCGGATGGTCCATTTGAATTTTGATACGGTACCGTAGTGGATACGATATGGAGGATCTATTTAACCCACCCCAAAGGAAACTACAAATAGAAATTACATTACAATAAATAAAATAACAATACCAGATAGTTGTGAAGTTCAATTACCCGGAAGGTCATCTCTGTAGCCACCTCCTTCTTCTTGACCGTCCTCATACTTGCCTCCTCTATATTGGTCTCCAGACAGACCGCCATATTCATTTTCTCCTCGATATCCAGCTCTTCCTGCAAAACGGACTAGAATACCCTCGTCCGTGCGACGAGGAACTTCTGCCTTGGAAATCATTATTGTTTCTTCTAATAATAATTTTCTATTTTTCCCTTTGAAAATATGCACGTTTTTCCAGATCGACAATCATACCTAAATCAACTGACAAGATTTCTCTATCCTCACGAGCTATACAATTAAATGTCGATCTTGTTGTTCTAATTGTATAGCTCGTTGCTCTAGTTTTTTTCTTTTTATTTTCTAGTTTAATCATTATCATTTGTTGCATAATTTTTCTACTATGTTTACATTTTTTTTTTGGCCTTCTTTTATATTCATAAAAATTTCATCATTCTTAAAAACCATACATTCATTCTCAGAACTAAACTATGTTGATTTCCTTCTCTTCACCTTTTCCTTTTTTCTACCAATAGGGCGACTTGTTGCGTTGTTCGTAGGAGGCTGGTCGTCAACCATGAGATGAAAGTTTTTGCCCTTCGTATTGAAATTGATGCAGTTCATCGAGTTCGACTCTGATCCTTCAGAGAATTCCAACTTTGAAGGTGTAGGGTTGGCCCACTTCTCAGCATCCTTGAGGATCGGCCAAACATGATCAAATTAAAAACCTCTATTGTTTTTAGTTTCTTGACTATATAGAGAGTTCTAGCTTTAGTAATTAATCTAACCAGACAAAAAGAAAAATTAGGTATATTTAAAATAACAAGGTAATGTAAATATAAAGTTAGATACTTACTATGTCCACTTAGAAGCACTGCTGGGATTAAGTCGTTCGATCTGTCGAATGCAACCCCGAAATTTATTGATAACCTTCTTGATTAAGTCCGTACAACATTCCAGAAATTTTGCACTCCTTTTTCCCTCGTAGAAATCTTTGATATTCTGATAGAAAATTACCATGATCGTCTCCCACATCTTGTCCTTCTTCTTATTGGTACCCAAGACTGGGTCTTGGGAGACCTCAAGCCATGCCGAGCACAAGACTTGATCTTCTTCGTAGGTGTATGCCTTTCCTTGAATTAATGGAACCCATACGCTATGTAGAAGGATTTGTGAAAAAGAAGCTAGAGATGTCAAGAAAAATGCTAAAGCACGAGAGTTGCATAGGAAGAAGAGTTTGATGCCACTATTTATAAGACAAAAGCACTTGAAGACCGTATAAGATAGTAATTCAATGCTTGTAAGAGGATAAAACACTTGATGACTGGATAAGATAGAAATCCAAATAAAATAAGAATCCAATGCTTGTAAGAGGACAACGCACTTAAAGATCGGATAAGATAAGAATCCAATGCTTGTAAAAGGACAAAGCATTTGATGATAAGATAATATAAGAATTCGGATAAGATAGGAATCCAATGCTTGCAAGAGGACAACGCACTTAAAGGTCGGATAAGATAAGGATCCAATGCTTTGTAAAAGGACAGAGCACTTGATGATCGGATAAGATAGAAATCCAATGCTTGCAAGAGGACAACGCACTTGACGATCAGATAAGATCGGAATCCAGTGCTTATAAGAGGATAAAATAGTTGATGACCAGATAAGATAGTAGTCCAATGCTTGTAGCGACTAAGTCCCCGTTTTAGATCAAGTTTATGCGACTGATGAGCCCGGCCATTGAAATAGATGCCAAATATTGCAGGGGCTTGGCGGGTATGCTCAAAAAAGATACACTTGTGACCTAATTGAACCCCGCAACCCCACCCCATGGGGCAACTTTGACTGACCCGGAACTCCCTTATACCTGCACTCCTTTTTATCCACTTTTTTGTTGATTTGTCAGAAGCCTAGATCGATCCTGGGTATGGATAACGAAACGACTAAGTCTACACCAATCCGGCTATTATATTTTAATGTTAAAGTAACAATTTTATTTATTTATTCCACTGATAAGTACACCATGGTGCCTTGGCTTCTGCTCATCGCTTGTACACAAAAGAGAACATTCTAGAAAAAGAACAACTATGAGCTGGTCAATCTCTCTCTCTCTCTCTCTCTCTCTCTCTCTCTCTCTCTCTCTCTCTCTCTCTCTCTCTCTCTTTGTACTAGAGAAGAGGGGATTACAGTGGCATGAAGGGAGACGATGTTGCCGTGAGAGGATGTCCCACTCACCGTCGGGGGAACGTGAAGCCACACCGACATGACGACACTTAGCACCATGTCGGACGGCTCTCCGAGGTCATCCACACTCTGCTGCACTCAGCACGACGTCGGACGGCTCCCCCGTACTTAATCGGCTTCATCCCAGGTCTGACCCCCATATATGTGTATTCAGCCCCTGAATATCCGGCGGCTATCAACCCCGCCAGATTTGGTACATTTTTCGGCCCAGTGGACGATGGCCGCCAAATTTGCTCGACCAAATCCGGCAGCGCACCAACCCCAACCCTGCCAGTTTTACTCAATCATTTTTGGCGGCCCATGAACCCCGCCGGATTTGGTTGAGCATTTTTGGCTGCCCACCAACCTTGTCGATATTGTTGTCTTTTTCGACAGACAGACGATGGCCGCCAGATTTGCTCGACCATTTTTGGCGGCCTACCAACCCTACCGATATTGATGCCTTTTCCAGCCGTTGGTCAATGTCCGCAGATTATACTGCTACAAAAGAGCTGTTCTATTTTATTGTGGGCATGGAAAAACTGTCCAACAGCTTGGGCAGAACAGTACTCAGGACGTCATGGAGGGCCAGCGATTATTCTCAAGGCAATAGCATCGTATGACTTGTGGATATGGCATGTGTATTTTAGGTTACCGAGCTCCAACAATGATATTGATGTATTGCAATCGTCCAATTTGTTTGACAAATTAGCACAAGGTATTGCTCCTTCTGCTCATTACACTATTTTATGAAGAGATTATGATATGTCTTACTACTTGGCCGATGGGATATATCCTAAATGGTTCACCCTTGTACCAACTATATCCCAACCCTAGGGTCCAAAGAAGCAATACTTTGCTACCAAGCAAGAAGGATATCAGAAAGATGTCGAGCAAGAATTTGGAGTTCTTAAAGTAGGATTTGCCATCATTAAAGGACTATCATTTGCCATCATTAAAGGACTATCACGTTTTTGGGATAAGTGAGTGCTACACGACATAATGACTGCTTGTGTGATACTGCAAAATATGACCGTGGAGGATGAACACGATAAAGAACCAGATATTGTTGATTCTACTCAACCTTCAAGATTGAAGAGATGAAAACCGATAATGACAAGCATTTTCGACGGTTCCTCGCACGATATAGGAAGGTCCAAGGTAGGGATGCTCACTTTGAGCTACGAAACACACTGATTGAACACTTATGGCAGAGAAATGGCAATGAACGAATATAAATTATTTATTTCAAGTTTGATGAATTTCAGTGTTTGGCATATTGCAAGTTCGATGTATTTCACTTAATGTAATATAGATCCCCGTATTTCAATTAATGTAATATAGATCCACATATTTCAACTGACGCATATATATAATTATTTTTTTATAACCGCACATCCCCTGCAATGCCGCCGGCTCCCCGGCCCCTAACCCGAGGGGAGAGGCCATGGACACACAGGCTAATTGTTCAAGAATTATATTTTATTAATTAAAAAAATAATTTAAATTTAATTCTAAAATAGTTTAATATTAGTCTCATTTTCAAGGTCTCGACAAGACCTTTCCAACGAAACCATTTTTGTAAAAAACAGATTAGTGGATCTAAGTATACATAACCTTAAAGTAATTAATGTATAATAAAAAAGGACATAATAGTAATTCTAAATCCGTTTAATACGTATGGAGGGCATTTTTGGTATTTAAAAAGACATACAGTATTTTAGATGTGACTTTCAAAATCATCTCCAAATTTAGAGGCCAAAATGGAGTGTGGTTGGAGCAACCCACCCTTCAAAAATACAGATTTGGAGGGCGGTTGGAGATGCTCTTAGCATTCATAATACACTGCAATATAAGTCAAGGAGAGCATTTAGAATGTTTAAGGAGAAACCAAAGAAAAATTACATAGAGATTCTGCAATCATTTCTCAAAAAAGATTAAAAAAAAACTATTTAAATATAAAATGAGACATACTCAAGACACACCACAAACCTATATAGGTGGCGATTGGTTATTGGGTAGCGCTCACATAGAATCTCACTAGTGATGTTTGACACGACAGTAGTGTGGTTCAAAATGTCACTAGTGAGACTAAAAGGCTAATGAGGCAATGAGCTTTATGCTTGTAACCTCAGAGGATCAAGATAGGTTAAGGTCGAAATTGAATCACAATCGTCCGTTACATCCAATCTGAATAATGAATGGCACTCATCCCCAAATATCAGGCAAAAGGACACACACTTATCCCTAAAAAGAAACACAACTTTACAATTGTTATAATATGTTGAAAGAAAATCCATATTTTTAGAATAATACTTGTATTGTTATTTACAAATCATTCCATACTATTATGTAAACATCTTCGTCCATTGTCAAAAATCAATTAAAAATTCATCTTACACAATAATCTTTTATAACCTTACTAAAACAACAATTATCAAGATATACATCTAATTTTTTTAAAAGTGGTGAGAGCTGGTTGAAAAGCCAATGGACTGTTTCCTTCTCACATGAGGAGAAGGAGATGAGGTGGATTTTTTTTTTGTTTCAGTTTTTTTTCCTTTGCTCTTGACCTCTTCAGGGGTGTGTTGCCGCTTAAGGCGACTATTCGAGTGCCAACAAGCACTGATAATTGTTGGAGGAAGGTACATGCAATCCACTTACAACAAAAGGAGAGGAGAAGGGGGGGTCTTTCGTTCGTGGCAATCTTTTTTTTTTTTGCTGATCGTAGTTTAAAATCTATCATAAAGAAGACTAAAAAATCCTATTATAATTTAAATATGACTTTAGTTAGGGGTAGCAGTGGATGTTGTTTCATTTATTTCATAACACCTTTTCTATTTAAATCAAAGAGATATTAATATGGTTGTGTTAATTTTGTTAATTCGACTTCATAATTTAGATCAATAACTAAACAAAATAACAAGAAATACATCTTACCTATCCAACTATTTATTTACTTTATTTAACACATATAAGTGTTTTTATCTTGTAGAATATAGAATGAATTAGAGTCATGTTATAAACTCTAAAATTGAGTTATATATAGATTATTTTAATGCTTTTCTTTTATATAACAAATAAATATTATAATATACATAATAATACCATAAAATAATATTACATGTATAAACTATTTGCCCTTCATTGCAAAACTATTATAAAATCATGATAAAACAATATGCTTTTACTCAAACTAAAATAATTATATAATTCTGAAAAATTTTATTAGTTTGCTTATACGATTCATAATTGTGTACAATACAAAAAGAATATACACCAATGTTGTTGATATTAATTATGCAAGTTGAAAACAATAACAAGATAAATTATGAAACTATATTTATATTTTTAGTTGTATTTATAATATTTTATTGAACCTCCACATCTTGATATGTTTTGAATGATTATAAAGTTCTACACAAGCTAGTTTTTTTAGTGAGAGATTGTTCTTTATTGCTATTTGTATGCCTATAGTTTCAAACACTTTATTCTTACAAATATGGGGTTTAGTGAATCGATGAGATGCATTCTAACTAGTATGTTGTAGAAACATAGTAAAATAATAGTCTATACACCGTGGCTCTTATTTAGGCTGGCCTATACTCGATCCGAAGTCTGAAAGAAAATGGTTATGCATGTTGGTAAAACTTTCGAGTTTGGTCTTGAAAAAAACACCTAGAAGAACTTGGGTAATTCAATTATTGTAAACATATAGATTACTTGACGGTTTTTTAAAAATCGTCAAGTAATGTGATGCGTGTAGATATGACTAGCTTTATTTGACAATTTTTAATAAAATCGTTAACTATTATTTGTTTTACTTGATGGTTTCCTAAAAAAATGTCATTGAAGTTTACTTGACAGTTTTCTGAAAAACAAGTAAGGTGAACTTCAAGTTAAGAAGATAAGACTTTAATTGATGATTATTTATAAAACCGTCAAACTATTATTTGTTTTAATTGATCATTTCCTAAAAAATCACCAATTGATGTTTACTTTACTTGGCGGTTTCCTAAAAACTCAATTATTATTTGGTTTAGTTGATCGTTTTCTGAAAATCTGTCAACTAAATTTTACCTTCCAATTGAAACATCATAAGTAGATGATGGATTTTATGCGATAGATGACTGTTAAAAAACCGGAAAGTAATATACTTTCTTGACACTGATTTACTTGACGTTCTTTTTTTACAAAAATCGTCAAGTAATACTTTACTTGACGATTAAAAACCGCCAAGAAATGTCTTTTTCCTTGTAGTTGTCAGATTTGGACAGATCTTAATCAAGCAAGCTCGACCCTATAGATAAGCGTGTATTTAACAAAATGCTAGAATGCAATAGAAAATTTAAATAAAAATAATATTTCAGAGCAATTGGAAAGAATTTAAGAACAAGATTACTGTTTATATTTTTACAAAATAAAAGAGTTTGGGTTTCATCAGAGAGAGAGAGAGAGAGAGAGAGAGAGAGAGAGAGAGAGAGAGAGAGAGAGAGAGAGAGAGAGAGTACCCCTAATTTGCGTGTTAGTGTATACATGGATTTACATGTGCAGAAGATCGAATATATGTGTCCATTGGGAGGGCTTGCATGCATAGAAGGAAGCCAGAGAAGAGTCTTAATAAGTTAAGGCCACCACCACTCTCTTACGATGATAGC
Organism: Chamaelirium japonicum; assembly: GCA_947650365.1. Taxonomy (NCBI): domain Eukaryota; kingdom Viridiplantae; phylum Streptophyta; class Magnoliopsida; order Liliales; family Melanthiaceae; genus Chamaelirium; species Chamaelirium japonicum. The sequence goes on along the minus strand of OX393551.1, from coordinate 69,169,497 downwards.
CACGGTCCGGCCAATAGATCACCTCCTTCTCTCCACCACCACTCATCCTCCCTCTCCTCTCCTCTCTCTCTCTCTCTCTCTCTCTCTCTCTCTCTCTACCTTCTTGCTCCAACCCCCCTCCCCTTCACATTTAACATCAAAGAAGAAGAGAGGGAGGGAGGGAATGCTGACTGACTCCTACGCCCGGTTGTAGATATATGACTCTCTTTCAAGAAGTCGCACCTATAAAAAGAAACTGATAATTATGGGCCTCATCGTCGATCTCGTGTTCCTCCTCCTTTAATTTCTTTGTTTAGTTTTTTGGTTGGTTTTCCCTCCGACCGTAAAGACCGGATAACCGGCTATGATCCAATCTCTTCGCTCAATTAGAGAGAGAGAGAAAGAGAGAGAGAGAGAGGGAGAGAGAGAGAGAGAGAGAGAGAGATCAAAAAAAATTTCTTATACCTTGATAAAAGAATTTCCTCTACCTTGAGACGTGGCTTTTGTGCATAGGGATGCAAATGAACCAAGTTGTTCATGAGTAGTTAACGGACAAGGGCTCGTTCGAGCTTGTTCAATTATTATTTGAGCCAAGCCAATGTCCAGAGTTTAGGCTCGTTTAATAAACAAGTCAAGCTCAAACATACTAAAGCTCGGGTCGCTAGGGCACTGAACATGTTCGTTTAGGAATCGTAAGCAAGCTCGTGAATAGGCCTGTGAATAAATTCATAAAAGACATGAATAGACCAAATATATATAGTCCAATATTTGACTTAAGATAAAGTTCATGAAAAAGCTAGGTAAAAACTCTTTTGAGTAGGCAAGTTTATTAAACAAGCCAAAATCAAATGGACCAAAGCTCGACTTAGCTCAATTACTAACCAAGCCACTCCCAAGCTTGAACAAGCCAAACTTTTAACAAAGTCAAGCTCAACCAGACCAAAACTCGGCTCGGCTCGATTGCAGCCATGTGCATTAGTTAGTGGATTGGGTGCCTATCTTATTTCTAGAAAAATTTTATTTCACACCCCAAAAACTATTAGTATATATACCCCGCTTTCCATAGAAATCTATTTTTCTTTTTTTATTATGGCACACATATCCCCACTATTTCATACCCTTTTCACTCTTCCCAGTCTACCCTGACCTTCCACGTCTATACAACATCCCTTCCGAACCTCTATACCCCCATTACCTCCTCGCCGGTATGTTTGCCACCGTCACCATCATCTCTCCTCCTCCTCTGTCCTCCCCTTCCCCTCTGCTTCCTCATAGTCGGAACCGCCACCGCCTCTCTTCCTCTCCTCTGCCATCTTCACATTCGGTGCTTGAGGGAGGCTAGAAAATCTTCCATTGGTCTCTCGTAAGTGTATGTGAGTGGATCGACGTCGTCAACCATGGCATGAGGTATAAAGCTCGAGACATTGAAAGCGAGACATAGGAGGAAATTGAACTCATATGATACCAAGGAACAAAGGGCTCCATCACCTCCAATTCTCATGCCCAAATCCTCAAGCCTCCATCTGCTATCTGAGTCCAACCCCCTTGTCGCCGCCCAGTTTCACGATGATCAAGCTGTTGAAGATGAGATATTGCCATATTGGAGGAAACCAATATTGGGGATTGCTGCAGCTCTCAAATAACGATAGTCTTACGTTCTGTGTGTGTGTGTGAGAAAGAGAGAGGTGCCACATAGGCTAGGATGGCAATGGGTTGGGTTCGGGTCGGGTTGAGACATAGGTACAAGGGCAAAACAATCAATCCAAACCCAACCTGTTCAATAAACAGGGCAAAAACTTAAATCCAAACACGACCCATCTAATAAACGGGTTGACCCGACCCGACCCGCTTAATCCCTTTTTCGGGTCGGGTCGGGTCGGGTCGGGTTGGCTCAACATATCCCATTTATACCTGTCAGGTTTGATTGGGTTGGTCGGGTTTGATCGTGTTGGGTCAGGTTGGGATGTGTTGGGTCGGGTCGGGTTGACACTTCCCATTTGGTAAACGGGTCAATCGGATTATAAGTACAAATCTAAACCTGATCCGTTTAGTAAACGGGTCAATCAAATCAACCCATTTATGACCCGAACCTGTTTAGATTAAACCCAAACCTACTAACTTCGGGTCGAATCAAGGATTGCCGACCCTTGTGCTACACATACAGAGCAAGAAAGAAAACTACAATGACAAGTTCAACGGTGTTTTATATAGAGGATTTACCAAAATTGCCACCAACTCTCAACTAGTAGGCTCACTTATTTTTAGGTTACCAAAGTGGCCTCCAAGAATTTTCCTCAAAAAAAATATCCGGACAGAAATACCCTTAAGTGTACAGTACCGCGAGTAAAAATCCTCAACTCATTTCGACTGTGAGAGGGCCCGACTCATTTCGACGGCGATCGTCGAGAGCTCTCCACCCATTTCAGCAGTGATCGACGGAGAGCCCTCCACCCATTTTTTACGAGGCTGTGAGAGTGCCTGCCACTTATCATTTCGACGATGAGCCCCCCATCCATTTTTACTGCGATCGTGAGAGAACTCTCCAATCCTTACAACGGCCGCTGTAAGATCGTACTCCGCCTATTTCGACGGCCTGCCATCGTGAGATTGAGTGCCCTCCACCCATTTTGACGATCAGTGCACGAGGTCATTGCATCATTTTGTTTTTCCTTGCTTATACATCCCTATTTCGTTCAAGAGAACTTAATTCTAACTGTGAACATCTATTGAAAACGCAGCGAGAAAAGTTGGCACTAACGGCATCACAGCCGTTGCTAGGATGGAACTTGACGGCAGGCATACACAACAAGTGAATCGCACTCAGCCCCACGGCTGAGATGCTTTTAATGACTCATTTATTAAACGGTCGGGTCAGGTTCGGGTCGGGTTGAGACATAGGCATAAGTAGGGGTGGCAATTCTTGACCCGACCCGCCAACCCGACCCGAACCCGACCCGAAGTTAGCGGGTTTGGGTTTGCCCTAAACGTTCATAAACGGGTTGACCCGATTGACCCGTTTATTTAATGGGTCGGGTTCGGGTTTGTACTTATAACCCGATTGACCCGACTTGACCCGTTTAATAAATGGGTCGTGTCAACCCGACCCGACCCGAGTCAACCTGAACCAACCCGACCCAACCCGATCAAACCCGGCCCAATCCGACTTGTCTTGACCCAACCCGACAGGTTTACATGGGTTCTGTTGACCCAACCCGAGCCAACCCGACCCGACACGACCCGACCTGTTTAGTAAACGAGTTAAACGGGTCGGGTCGGGTCAACCCGTTTATTAGGCGGGTCGGGTTTGGGTTTACGTTTTTGACCCGTTTATTAAACGGGTTGGGTTTGGGTTGGGTGTTTTGCCCTTATACATATGTCTCAACCCGACCCGAACCCGACCCGACCCGACCCATTGCCACCCCTAGGTATAAGGGCAAAACACCCAACCCGAATCCGACCCATTTAATAAACGAGTCAAAAACTTAAACCCAAACCCGACCTGCCTAATAAACGGGTTGACCCGACCCAACCCGTTTACTAAATGGGTCGGGTCGGGTTGGGTCAACAGAACCCATGTAAACCTGCCGGGTTGGGTCAAGACAAGTCGGATTGGGCCGCGTTTGATCGGGTTGGGTCGGGTTGACACGACCCAATTGGTAAACGGGTCAAGTTGGGTCAATCGGGTTATAAGTACAAACCCGAACCCGACCCATTAAATAAACGGGTCAATCGGGTCGACCCGTTTATGATCCGAACCCGTTTAGGCCAAACCCAAACCACTAACTTCGAGTCGGGTTCGCGGGTTGGGTCAAGGATTGCCACCCCTAGTCAGAATGGTCTGGGCGAAAAACAAGTTGTTTGGCCCGATCTCAACCCGGGCTTAGAGCATCTCCTACGAGCTCCTTGACAATTAATGAAATTTTTGATACTGTATGGAAAATTTGTGGGCCCACCCTAAAAACGATCCTCCAACGGGCTCCTTGATGTTTTGTCAGGATTGGATTTTCCTACTCCTATCGCTGGTACTGAAGAGAGTAGGGAAAGTTTTATGGTGTTACCCTCTTGGTTTGAATAAAACAACTATACAAAAGTTACTCACACTATTTAGTGTGCTAAAATGTCATTTTTCATTTGTTGTGTTGGTCGAAATGCAAATAAGATTATTTGGTCTTTTAAAAAATTAGGGAGAGATTTGAGGAGCCCGTTGGAGTGCTCTATAATTTTCACTCCATACTTTGCCTACGTGGTAGCTGGGAGCCCCAAGAATGGAGAAGCATCCTAGGAGCTGTTAGAGATGCTCTTAGCATATTGATACATTAGCTCACTATTACATTTTGATTCCTTTTGATTTTGATTTTGATTTTTCTAAAATTTTTATTAAATCCAAATGGGTGGTGATTTGCTTATTTATATAAAATAACTTAAAATAAATAAAGAAAATAAAGATCATTCACTTAAAATATTTTTATGTAAATATGATTATGAAGCTGAAATACGCTTTATCTAAAACCCAAGGGTTTCATAACCGATTTCAAGAATATTTCATAATATTTTTAAAATTTTATGTTATTTCGTGATATATCAAAAAATATCGTGTAGTTATTCAATTGCATATGATATTTCGTATCGAAATCTAAAAAAAATATAATATTTTATAAAATATTTTGATTTTTTGATCCCTACTTGAGACCACAACCAAGGTTAAATTAGGGCTAGCAAAAGTAGTCACATTATATTAATTTATTGCAATAGTTTATGTTCACTTTCTCATAAAAAGAGAGAAAGAATAAAAAGGGGGGAGGGGGGGGGGGGGGGGGGGGGGGGGGATTTGTATTCAGCCACTAGCCTAGCATTTGATTCTCAAGAGACATGCAATGGAATGATCCTGTAGAATTTCATTTGTAAGCTTCAGCAATCTGCGAGGACAGTTTACAGCCTCCATGGAAGTGATGGATCCTTACCCGATAGAAGCTGGATCATAGATCAAGTATCGCCCCCAATCTGCACCTCAGTGCAATTAAAATTAGGGTAAATTATTTTCTTAAAAAAAAAATGTAAATTCACTTTGCCCTATGAAGTTTAGTTCAAAAACACTTAATCACCCTGTAGTTTATTTTGTTCCAAATCGCTCCCTAAAGTTTGAAATGTTAACACAATACCCCTTTGTCAAGTATTTAATTTCCTCCTTTGGTAATTTTCATCGGATCAAAACTGAATTGAAGGGACAAAGTGTAGTTTTTTTAACTATAGGGGGGTTAAAAGTTTTTGAGCTAAACTTCAGGGAGGCAAAGTATAATTTACCCTTAAAATTAGGAAGTGCTAGTAAGTCTCCTCGGAATGCGAGCACCTCTACCTCTAATGGTAAACATCATGGGTTTGAGGTTTTTGCCAGTGCTGAGAATATGATGCCCGCTTTTATTCCAAATAACCACCCCAATGCTAACCTTGGTGTCTTGATCGAACCCAAATTTTCTATCCCATTTCTCAGTCCCCATCATTTGCCCCCCAAGTCACAACCCGTTCGTTGCACCCATACTTGCATCGCACTCAGTCCCAATCGACAAGCAAAAAAATTAATGATTGTGATTGACCTAACAACATAGGTTCCAACTTGTACCTGATAACTACTGTTCCTTTTGTTTGCTGGTTGGGGCTGAGGTTTTTGCCATTGCTAAGAATATGATGCCCGCTTTTATTCCAAATAACCACCCCAATGCTAACCTTGGTGTCTTGACCGAACTCAAATCTTCTGTCCCATTTCTTAGTCCCTATTGCCTCCCAAGTCACAGCCTCTGTTGCACCCATATTCGACCGGTGCATCGCACTCAGCCCCAACCAGAAAGCAAAAAAATGGTTGTGATTAACCCAACAATATAGGCTCCGGCTTGTACCTGATCACTATCGTCCCTTTGCCTGCCGGTTGGGGCTGAGTGCGATGCATCGATTGGGTATGGGTGCAACGGACGACTGTGACTTGGGGGCAGAGGGAAATGTGACAGAAGATTTGGGTTTGTCTAGACCACCGTATCAATGTTTACTTCTAAGTAGTCCGCAAGTGGATTTGACCATGTTGTGTGCGCAATTGTCCTATCTAATTGCTTGTCACAAGTAGACATGGGGGATTTCGATATATGAGAGGCCATTTTACCTAGGGGTGCAACTTGCGTCGGGTAAAATCGAGAACCGACCCAATCCAACCTAAATGGGTTGGGTTATTTCGGATATATATTTTGATCAAATGGGTAATTGGTTCGGTTCTATGTTTTGTTGACCTGGCTAAACACAGGTCGGTTTCTGGTAGACCTGACCCAACCTGAGAATCGAACACATATATTAGTCAACATATATACATCAAGTTTGGTCTTTTGGGCTACATCACAATAGCACAAGAGTACACTTAGGTGTTTGCTAATATTGAACCAACTACAAAGAGAACTCAACGGGTGGCTAAAGTCTAAAGTCCAATATGGACCTCCAACTTGCTAGTAAATAACCGATGGTCTTTATTTTTTAGACCAACTACTGACCCAAGAACCAACCCGACCTTAGTTTGGATTGGGGTTGGTTTGGATCTATGCCCAAATTGGATTGGTTCGGATTTCAATATGGTAGAACCGAACTAGTTTGGTTCGGTTCCAGGTTGGCTCAAACCCGAACCAACCCGACCCGAGTTGCACCTCTAATATTACTTTTACCATAGAAAACACAAGCTTGCCAACGCTCGTAGGCCATCTTCAACCGTTCCATTAGTCGTCATCACCCGAATGCCTTTGGACACCGTCACCAGCTCGCCACCCGTCATCCGCCTTCACCACCGCATGTTATAGCTGCCAGCGCCCACCAACACTCACCATTCGTTCACCATTGCTCCCCCCTCCCTCCATCGTCTGTTCTTGGACATTTTGTGGGTTCAAACTATTACTATACTAGTAAGAAACCCGGGCAATGCCCGAATGTGCTTGATGCACGCCATTTGGCAAAGACGACATCGCAACTGTTCGAAGAAGTGTGAAACCTGAAGTGAGTGTGATTCACTTGTTAGAGAGAGAGAGAGAGAGAGAGAGAGAGAGAGAGAGAGAGAGAGAGAGATTAATATCAAATGACTATTAAATGACATTGAACGAATGGTAGGTTTTTAAATGGATTTAAAGGAGAGTCGTGTTCACACACGGGAGAAGAATTCTAGCTCTTTAAAAGACGTCCATGTGTCACAACAAGGGAAAGAGACTTCCATTTTAGTATAGATACTAGTAAGAAACCCAGGAGAAGCCCAGATGAGCTTGATGTACAGCCATTTGGCACATATGACGTCACAACTGTTCGAAGAAGTATGAAATCTAAAGTGAGTGTGATTCACTTGTTAGAGAGAGAGAGAGAGAGAGATTAACATCAAATGATAATTAAATGCCATTGAATGAGTGGTTTATTATTTTTATGGTAGGTTTTTAATAGGATTTAAACTGAGTCGTGTTCATACATGGAAGAATGATTATGGTTCTTTAAAAGACGTCCACGTGTCACAACACGGGAGAGAGGCTTCCGTTTTAGTAGTATAGATATATAGATAATGAACATTAGTCTTACGACATAAATCAACCAATACCTACTGCTACGTACCCCTACATTGAGTCAAAATTATATTATAGAAATATTAGGTTTTTTGAGTTTTTTTAGGTTGGTTTTAAAATTTTAATCCAAAGTAAATGAGAATCTTACAACTTGAGGAAATGACCACAATTTCTTTCCATGAAGCATCTCTCTCTCTCTCTCTCTCTCTCTCTCTCTCTCTCTCTCTCTCTCTCTCTCTCTCTCTCTCTCTCTCTCTCTCTCCTATTCGCTCACATGCATCACCGTGATTTTCCCTAGTATAGTCCAAAAACCCAAAAATACATCGATCCCCTAGCAAAAAAAATAACTATGATTAAATTAGGCAAAAAGTAACCCATTAACCCATGATCTTATCCCGTATTATCCAAACTTTTTGAAGGAAAATTATTATCCAACTTCACCTCTTAAGACTCTAAAGCATTTCCAATGGGCTCCCAAGGCTGCTCCGAGCGAGCCTTAGGAGCTCCCAGTAAAAAGTCCACCACTAACCGGCTCTAAAATCATGACGTGGCTCCGACGTGGCACTGAGAGGTTCCATCACCTAACCAGAGTTAGCACAACATTGGAAGCTCACAACGAGTGATCCCGATAAATTCTTTTCAATTCAGTTCTAGGAGCTCTTTATTAGGAGCCATTTGAGACCACCCATCTCCCCCACCCACTCCTATCCTATGTGGCAAAGCAAATGATGCTTTGCTGAGGAGGTTGTTGGTGTTGGAATAAAATCATTTTATCAGAGTCGCAGAGAAAGAAAAAGATAGATCCGAGAATCTCATGGTGTATATTTTATTAAAATTATTTCACAAAACAATATACTTGTGAATCTATGAACCTAACATATGTGCGGACACCCTAGAGGCACATTACGATTTATGAAGGATATATATGCATGCATCTAGTTAAGTGTTTAGAATCATTATATCTTCCAGATCTTTATCCGAGGAGAACCGATCAATCGTTGATGATGAATCGCAATCAAACTGAGAGGGAAGCTATCAGATAGCACCTTATCCTTTCCGAAGTAAGGAACCCACGATGTTCTATCTCTGAATGCAAGGACGACGTGCGAACGGAGGATGTCACATAGCGAATAAGATGACATGCCTCGTAGACCACTTCTTTCTCTCTCTTTTCTTTCTTCTCCTTCCTTCCTCCTTCCTCCTTCCTCCTTCTTTCTCTTTCTTCCTTGGCCAAAACCACAAAGTGGAAGAGATAAGAGGGGGTCAGATTTTCTAGAGAGGGAAGATGCTAGGGCCGGCCCCTTCTTCCCTATTTCCTCTTATAGGGCTGCCACCCTACTTGCTTTCGCAAGCTAGGGCCGGCCTCCTAAGGATAGGGATGAGGGGGTTGGTTTTAGGGCTTCCTCTGACACTTTGGACTAAAACACCTTTTTATCGGGATACCGCTGATAGAGAGATAAAATGAGGTACGCTGGTTGGAATTGATTCCGTCAGCGCATATGAGCTCCTGTAATTATTCTGCTCATTTTAAAATCCTTATTCAATATGTTTTGAGCCATATTTTAGTATTTATCAAAATACCCCTATGGCCCCTCAATATATATGTATTAGATTCTAAGGCTTTGGGCATGCGCTTCATCGCGCTACTTCACATCTAACGTGTCCAACCAAGTTGGAGAATAGTTCCTATACGCAATAACAGGGTGAAACCTCAGGGTTTAGGATCTCTAGCTCCAACTGGTTTCCTAATTAACTATTTCGGTGACACACCGGAAGTTTCGCTAATTAGTCCTAATCCGATTAACCCGTGTAGCTACCCAGAGTGCAACGCGAATTGAACTCTAGTGATCTTAAACTTATGTTACTCTCTCGTAACCATGTTCTCTATTATACTCTGATAATATTTAGTCCCTCCTGTTACTAGTGCCATGATTTGACTCGGGCGGTGGGGTGCACCGTCAAATCCCGATCGATCATATGACTAGGAATGATGACTTGTCATCTATAACACCACACATCTTTCGGTGCTACGCCTAGTATCTGGAACGTCTTCAGTCATACTGACAACCACCAGCCCTGGATTAATTGTGTGGACGGATTGACTCATCAAAACGCATCCATCCAGCTCTGGACGTCGGATAACCTATAGGGGTTGTAATACAGGCGCGCGTCATCCAAGAGCGGTTGATGAAGACGATGCTATCTTTTTTTTTTGTATTTTCTTTGTAACGGGATAACTAGTGATACAGAATCACCGAGAGGAAGTGGCGGAGGGGGTAAGAACCGTGACAGAGAAGAAATGACTAGAAGCTTAGATGAGAGGGGGCCTGAAATCCATCAGGATACAAGATGGGGACTCAAATCCATGAGCCAACGAAGGCATCCGCCATCAATTTTCATTCATCATAATCTGTTTTCAATGGTTACAATGGGGGCCTTTAAATAGGCTAAAAGAAAAGATAAAAATGGCAACAAATTTAAAAGCCAATAAGTATCCTAACAACTTGCCTAAAATAAAGATCTCAAATAAAAAAAGATTCTAAAAGATATCATAAGAGATATCTTGCCTTATCCATCCATGGCATGTTAGGATGGGCCTTCGGGTGGGCCAACGGACTTGGGCCCAAGTCGGATCACATCATTCGCTTCCGCTGCGAAGAACTCGCCCTCGAGTTCATACGGTAAAGCGCAATCATCAACGAGGTTTTTGCCGATGTGGTATCTGTCGTTAGGAGCTGATGGTGGAGGCCCAACAAATGATGTCTCACTATACCGAAGTTACCACCGGGGTCCCATGAGAAGGTATCACTGCCGTCAATCGGGAAACACACACCAAAGCGATGCTGGGGTAGACGACCGAGTCGGATAGTAATATCAGACTACTGTAGTAGCTCAAACATCGGCTCGCCTGAACGGAGGTAGAGCTGAACAAACACTGTAGGCACCAATAGTCGGTTCAGCCCAAGAAAATCAATATGTTGAAGCTCGGCTAGAGAGACCTCCTTGAAAGAATCCGCAGTAGGGGGTAGCATGGCGGGCGGCAGAAGATCCTCTGGAAGGGGAAGCTCGTCTGCTGGTGGTGGTACTGGAGGTGATGGATCCACCAAAGATACAACTGGAGGAAGCTCTGTCGGTGGGGGAGGCTCTGCTGGAAGTGCTAGAGGTGAAGACTCATCTGTAGAGGCCGCTAGAGGTGAGTCCATTTGCTGTTGCTCCCGTTCGATCTCGCAAGCTATCTCATAAGCTTCGTCCAGATCCCTCCAAGATCGAGATGAAAACTTGCCCTTTATGTCGGAGCGGAGTCCTCTAACATACAGTACCACTGCCAAGAAATCTTTCTCTGAAAAACCATAGTGGATCATGCACCGATAGAATGTTGAAGTATACTCATAGACGGAGTTATTTCCTTGATGACAACGAATCAACCCTTGCATCTTGGCATCCATATCACAATGGTGGAAATGTGGTCCAGGGGTAAATCTGGAAATCTATAGTTACTGGTTCATTGAAAATTTTTGCTGATGGTATGGATGCGTAGAGCTCGAAAAGGGCTTCGATTTGGTACCAAGAATATCCAAATCGGATGAAAAATGAGAGAGATATGGCGTTTTGAAGTTGTAGGGTCTTAACGGGTCTGTTTTTTGTAAACGGGTTGGATCTGAATTCAACTCGGGTTCAGCACTTAAGTGGAAAATAGCAACTAGAAAGGTTGGGAATTTGAGGGCTGTTGGATGGGGATCTAAGGGTTGTGGTGGAGGAGTGAATTGGGGAAAAAGGAAAGGGACTAAAGGGTAAAAAAATAGATTAGGGCTTTGTTCCTTTTTTTTTTTTTTGTTGGCAAATAAGGAAGGAAGAAGAGGCCGGCGGCTGCAGCTGGGAGCAACAAAGGGGCGGCTGCAGCTGTAGCAAACAACACAGGTACGTTTCCTCCTCCTTTCTCTCTTCTTTCCTTTTTCTTTTTCTTCCCTTTTCTTCTTTCTTTCCTTCTATTCTTTCTTTTCCTTTTTTTTCTACTGCTATCACAGATCTGATGGCAGATCTTGTTTTTTTTTTTTTTTTGGCTGCGGGGTGCGCGGGAGCACGGGACAGAGGGTGGTGGTCAGAGGCGGAGCCAGGAATTCACTCCAGTGGGGGCAACCTTTGCTTGGTTTTAAAAATTTTATCCAATTTCTACTAACAAAGGATTTGAATGGACTACAAAAAAAATTCGCTTTCAGTTCATAGGCATGCAAAAATCTCCCATTGAAAAAAATATTACACAAAAAATCGTGAATAACTATCTAGAGAGAGAGAAAGAGAAAGAGAAAGAGAGAGAGAGAGAGAGAGAGAGAGAGAGAGAGAGAGTAGGGTTTCAGTCGACGCTATAGGTGGGCCGCACTTGCCGATCGTGTCGTCGGCCACAGGTTTCGGACAAAGGATGGCTGGAGTGGACATGAACGAAGTCTCGGAGAATACAATTCGAGTCGTGAGATTCTGCGAGGCTACCGTGAGATAGTCGTGGGACGAACGAGAGAGACGAACACTGATTTTTTTGGGGCGTAAATTATACTTTACCCACTTAAAATTAGCTCAAAAATATTTAAATCCCTCAATTAATTTTGTTCAAAATGGCTCCCAAAAGTTTGAAATGTTAGCATATACACCCTTTTGTCAACTATTTTATTTTCTTATTTGGTAATCTTTTATCTAATGAAAACTTAATTGAAAGGGTTAAAATGTAGTTCTTAAACTATTGGGGGGTTAAGTGTCTTTCAGCTAAACTTCAGTGGGCAAAGTGTACTACTCATTGACAAATCAGACCCATCAGATCACTGAACCAACTCCACTTCATTGGTGGATTATCAACGTGTTGTTGACAGAAACTGTACAAATAGCATTACTTTTTTTTTTTTGCTAATCTCAGTGGGGGCAGCTGCCCCCACTGGGCCTATATTGGCTTCGCCTCTGGTGGTGGTTCAGCGGGTGGAGCGAGAGGAAGGGGCGACTTGCGGTGGACGGGCGGGCGGCAAAGGAGAGGGGTTCGGTTGAAGGAGGTTTCCTTTCTCTTCTCTTTTTTTTTTTTTTTTTCAAGATCTGATCTCACTTCTTCTTTTTTTTTCTCAAGATCTGATCTCTCTTTTTTTTTTGTTGGGATTGTAGGGCGACGTACTAGAAGAAGATGACGACGAATCGGCGAGGATGGTGAAGATGGAACGGCGATGATGACGATGGACGACGACGATCGAAGCGAAGATCGTTCGTGGTGCGAAAACGCCACGAAGCCCGAAGCTCTGATACCAACTTGATGCAGGCGCGCGTCGTCCAAGAACGGTTGATGAAGACGATGCTATCTTTTTTTTTGTATTTTCTTTGTAACGGGATAACTAGTGATACGGAATCACCGAGAGGAAGTGGCGGAGGGGGTAAGAACCGTGACAGAGAAGAAAAGACTAGAAGCTTAGATGAGAGGGGGCCTGAAATCCATCAAGATACAAGGTGGGGACTCAAATCCATGAGCCAACGAAGGCATCCGCCATCAATTTTCATTCATCATAATCTGTTTTCAATGGTTACAATGGGGGCCTTTAAATAGGCTAAAAGAAAAGATAAAAATGGCAACAAATTTAAAAGCCAATAAATATCCTAACAACTTGCCTAAAATAAAGATCTCAAATAAAAAAAGATTCTAAAAGATATCATAAGAGATATCTTGCCTTATCCATCTATGGTAGGTTAGGATGGGCCTTCGGGTGGGCCAACAGGCTTGGGCCCAAGTCGGATCACATCATTCGCTTCCGCTGCGAAGAACTCGCCCTTGAGTTCATACGGTAAAGCGCAATCATCAATGAGGTTTTTGCCGATGTGGTATCTGTCGTTAGGAGCTGATGGTAGAGGCCCAACAAATGATGTCTCACTATACCGAAGTTACCACCGGGGTCCCATGAGAAGGTATCACTGCTGTCAATCGGGAAACACACACCAAAGCGATGCTGGGGTAGACGACCGAGTCGAATAGTAATATCAGACTACTGTAGTAGCTCGAACATCGGCTCGCCTGAACGGAGGTAGAGCTGAACAAACACTGTAGGCACCAATAGTCGGTTCAGCCCAAGAAAATCAATATATTGAAGTTCGGCTAGAGAGACCTCCTTGAAAGAATCCGCAGTAGGGGGTAGCATGGCGGGCGGCAGAAGATCCTCTGGAAGGGGAAGCTCGTCTGCTGGTGGTGGTACTGGAGGTGATGGATCCACCAAAGATACAACTGGAGGAAGCTCTGTCGGTGGGGGAGGCTCTGCTGGAAGTGCTAGAGGTGAAGACTCATCTGTAGAGGCCGCTAGAGGTGAGTCCATTTGCTGTAGCTCCCGTTCGATCTCGCAAGGTATCTCATAAGCTTTGTCCAGATCCCTCCAAGATCGAGATGAAAACTTGCCCTTTATGTCGGAGCAGAGTCCTCTAACATACAATACCACTGCCAAGAAATCTTTCTCTGAAAAACCATAGTGGATCATGCACCGATAGAATATTGAAGTATACTCATAGACGGAGTTATTTCCTTGATGACAACGAATCAACCCTTGCATCTTGGCATCCATATCACAATGGTGGAAATGTGGTCCAGGGGTAAATCTTGAAATCTATAGTTACTGGTTCATTGAAAATTTCTGCTGATGGTATGGATGCGTAGAGCTCGAAAAGGGCTTCGATTTGGTACCAAGAATATCCAAATCGGATGAAAAATGAGAAAGATATGGCGTTTTGAAGTTGTAGGGTCTTAACGGGTCTGTTTTTTGTAAACGGGTTGGATCTGAATTCAACTCGGGTTCAGCACTTAAGTGGAAAATAGCAACTAGAAAGGTTGGGAATTTGAGGGCTGTTGGATGGGGATCTAAGGGTTGTGATGGAGGAGTGAATTGGGGAAAAAGGAAAGGGACTAAAGGGTAAAAAAAAAGATTAGGGCTTTGTTTCTTTTTTTTTTTTGTTGGCAAATAAGGAAGGAAGAAGAGGCCGGCGGCTGCGGCTGGGAGGAACAAAGGGGCGGCTGCAGCTGTAGCAAACAACACAAGTACGTTTCCTCCTCCTTTCTCTCTTCTTTCATTTTTCTTTTTCTTCCCTTTTCTTCTTTCTTTCCTTCTATTCTTTCTTTTCCTTTTTTTTCTGCTGCTATCACAGATCTGATGGCAGATCTTGTTTTTTTTTTTTTGGCTGCGGGGTGCGCGGGAGCACGGGACAGAGGGTGGTGGTCAGTGGCGGAGCAAGGAATTCACTCCAGTGGGGGCAACCTTTGCTTGGTTTTAAAAATTTTATCCAATTTCTACTAACAAAGGATTTGAATGGACTACAAAAAAAATTCGCTTTCAGTTCATAGGCACGCAAAAATCTCCCATTGAAAAAAATATTACACAAAAAATCGTGAATAACTACCTAGAGAGAGAGAAAGAGAAAGAGAAAGAGAGAGAGAGAGTAGGGTTTCAGTCGACGCTATAGGTGGGCCGCACTTGCCGATCGTGTCGTCGGCCACAGGTTTCGGACAAAGGATGGCTGGAGTGGACAGGAACGAAGTCTCGGAGAATACAATTCGAGTCGTGAGATTCTGCGAGGCTACCGTGAGATAGTCGTGGGACGAACAAGAGAGACGAACACTGATTTTTTTGGGGGGTAAATTACACTTTACCCACTTAAAATTAGCTCAAAAATATTTAAATCCCTCAATTAATTTTGTTCAAAATGGCTCCCAAAAGTTTGAAATGTTAGCATATACACCCTTTTGTCAACTATTTTATTTTCTTATTTGGTAATCTTTTATCTAATGAAAACTTAATTGAAAGGGTTAAAATGTAGTTCTTAAACTATTGGGGGGTTAAGTGCCTTTCAGCTAAACTTCAGTGGGCAAAGTGTACTACTCATTGACAAATCAGACCCATCAGATCTCTGAACCAACTCCACTTCATTGGTGGATTATCAACGTGTTGTTGACAGAAACTGTACAAATAGCATTACTTTTTTTTTTTTTTTGCTAATCTCAGTGGGGGCAGCTGCCCCCACTGGGCCTATATTGGCTTCGCCTCTGGTGGTGGTTCAGCGGGTGGAGCGAGAGGAAGGGGCGACTTGCGGTGGACGGGCGGGCGGCAAAGGAGAGGGGTTCGGTTGAAGGAGGTTTCCTTTCTCTTCTCTCTCTTTTTTTTTTTCAAGATCTGATCTCACTTCTTCTTTTTTTTTCTCTAGATCTGATCTCTCTTTTTTTTTGTTGGGATTGTAAGCGACGTATTAGAAGAAGATGACGACGAATCGGCGAGGATGGTGACGATGGAACGACGACGATGACGATGGACGACGACGATTGAAGCAAATATCGTTCGTGGTGCGAAAACGCCACGAAGCCCGAATCTCTGATACCAACTTGATGCAGGTGTGCGTCGTCCAAGAGCGGTTGATGAAGACGATGCTATCTTTTTTTTTTGTATTTTCTTTGTAACGAGATAACTAGTGATACGGAATCACCGAGAGAAAGTGGCGGAGGGGGTAAGAACCGTGACAGAGAAGAAAAGACTAGAAGCTTAGATGAGAGGGGGCCTGAAATCCATCAGAATACAAGGTGGGGACTCAAATCCATGAGCCAACGAAGGCATCCACCATTAATTTTCATTCATCATAATCTGTTTTCAATGGTTACAATGGGGGCCTTTAAATAGGCTAAAAGAAAAGATAAAAATGACAACAAATTTAAAAGCCAATAAGTATCCTAACAACTTGCCTAAAATAAAGATCTCAAATAAAAAAAGATTCTAAAAGATATCATAAGAGATATCTTGCCTTATCCATCCATGGCAGGTTAGGATGGGCCTTCGGGTGGGCCAACGGGCTTGGGCCCAAGTCGGATCACATCATTCGCTTCCGCTGTGAAGAAACTTGCCCTCGAGTTCATACGGTAAAGCGCAATCATTAACGAGGTTTTTGCCGATGTGGTATCTGTCGTCAGGAGCTGATGGTGGAGGCCCAACAAATGATGTCTCACTATACCGAAGTTACCACCGGGGTCCCATGAGAAGGTATCACTGCCGTCAATCGGGAAACACACACCAAAGCGATGCTGGGGTAGACGACCGAGTCGGATAGTAATATCAGACCGCTGTAGTAGCTCGAACATCGGCTCGCATGAACGGAGGTAGAGCTGAACAAACACTGTAGGCACCAATAGTCGGTTCAGCCCAAGAACATCAATATGTTGAAGCTCGGCTAGAGAGACCTCCTTGAAAGAATCCGCAGTAGGGGGTAGCATGGCGGGCGGCAGAAGATCCTCTGGAAGGGGAAGCTCGTCTGCTGGTGGTGGTACTGGAGGTGATGGATCCACCAAAGATACAACTGGAGGAAGCTCTGTCGGTGGGGGAGGCTCTGCTGGAAGTGCTAGAGGTGAAGACTCATCTGTAGAGACCGCGAGAGGTGAGTCCATTTGCTGTAGCTCCCGTCGATCTCGCAAGCTATCTCATAAGCTTCGTCCAGATCCCTCCAAGATCGAGATGAAAACTTGCCCTTTATTTCGGAGCGGAGTCCTCTAACATACAGTACCACTGCCAAGAAATCTTTCTCTGAAAAACCATAGTGGATCATGCGCCGATAGAATGTTGAAGTATACTCATAGACGGAGTTATTTCCTTGATGACAACGAATCAACCCTTGAATCTTGGCATCCATATCACAATGGTGGAAATGTGGTCCAGGGGTAAATTTGGAAATCTGTAGTTACTGGTTTATTGAAAATTTCTGCTGATGGTATTGATGCGTAGAGCTCGACAAGGGCTTCGATTTGGTACCAAGAACGTCCAAATCGGATGAAAAATGAGAGAGATATGGCGTTTTGAAGTTGTAGGGTCTTAACGGGTCTGTTTTTTGTAAACGGGTTGGATCTGAATTCAACTCGGGTTCAGCACTTAAGTGGAAAATAGCAACTAGAAAGGTTGGGAATTTGAGGGTTGTTGGATGGGGATCTAAGGGTTGTGGTGGAGGAGTGAATTGGGGAAAAAGGAAAGGGACTAAAGGGTAAAAAAAAGATTAGGGCTTTGTTCCTTTTTTTTTTTTTTTTGTTGGCAAATAAGGAAGGAAGAAGAGGCCGGCGGCTGCAGCTGGGAGCAACAAAGGGGCGGCTGCAGCTGTAGCAAACAACACAGGTACGTTTCCTCCTCCTTTCTCTCTTCTTTCCTTTTTCTTTTTCTTCCCTTTTCTTCTTTCTTTCCTTCTATTCTTTCTTTTCCTTTTTTTTCTGTTGCTGTCACAGATCTGATGGCAGATCTGGTATTTTTTTTTTTGGCTGCGGGGTGCGCGGGAGCACGGGACAGAGGGTGGTGGTCAGTGGGGGAGCCAGGAATTCACTCCAGTGGGGGCAACCTTTGCTTGGTTTTAAAAATTTTATCCAATTTCTACTAACAAAGGATTTGAATGGACTACAAAAAAAATTCGCTTTCAGTTCATAGGCACGCAAAAATCTCCCATTGAAAAAAATATTACACAAAAAATCGTGAATAACTATCTAGAGAGAGAGAAAGAGAAAGAGAAAGAGAGAGAGAGAGAGAGAGAGTAGGGTTTCAGTCGACGCTATAGGTGGCCGCACTTGCCGATCGTGTCATCGGCCACAAGTTTCGGACAAAGGATGACTGGAGTGGACAGGAACGAAGTCTCGGAGAATACAATTCGAGTCGTGAGATTCTGCGAGGCTACCGTGAGATAGTCGTGGGACGAACGAGAGAGACGAACACTGATTTTTTTGGGGGGTAAATTACACTTTACCCACTTAAAATTAGCTCAAAAATATTTAAATCCCTCAATTCATTTTGTTCAAAATGGCTCCCTAAAGTTTGAAATGTTAGCATATACACCCTTTTGTCAACTATTTTATTTTCTTATTTGGTAATCTTTTATCTAATGAAAACTTAATTGAAAGGCCGGGTTAAAATGTAGTTCTTAAACTATTGGGGGGTTAAGTGTCTTTCAGCTAAACTTCAGTGGGCAAAGTGTACTACTCATTGACAAATCAGACCCATCAGATCTCTGAACCAACTCCACTTCATTGGTGTATTATCAACGTGTTGTTGATAGAAACTGTACAAATAGCATTACTTTTTTTTTTTTTTGCTAATCTCAGTGGGGGCAGCTGCCCCTACTGGGCCTATATTGGCTCCGCCTCTGGTGGTGGTTCAGCGGGTGGAGCGAGAGGAAGGGGCGACTTGCGGTGGACGGGCAGGCTGCAAAGGAGAGGGGTTCGGTTGAAGGAGGTTTCCTTTCTCTTCTTTTTTTTTTTCAAGATCTGATCTCTCTTCTTCTTCTTTTTGCTCAAGATCTGATCTCTCTTCTTCTTTTTTTTTTGTTGGGATTGTAGGGCGACGTACCAGAAGAAGATGACAACGAATCGGCGAGGATGGTGACGATGACGATGGACGACGACGATCGAAGCGAAGATCGTTCGTGGTGCGAAAACGCCATGAAGCCCGAAACTCTGATACCAACTTGATGCAGGCGCGTGTCGTCCAAGCGCGGTTGATGATGACGATGCTATCTCTTTTTTTTTGTATTTTCTTTTTAACAGGATAACTAGTGATACGGAATCACCAAGAGGAAGTGGCGAAGGGGGTAAGAACCGTGACAGAGAAGAAAAGACTAGAAGCTTAGATGAGAGGGGGCCTGAAATCCATCAGGATAAAAGGTGGGGACTCAAATCCATAAGCGAACGAAGGCATCTGCCATCAATTTTCATTCATCATAATCTGTTTTCAATGGTTACAATGGGGGCCTTTAAATAGGCTAAAAGAAAAGATAAAAATGCAACAAATTTAAAAGCCAATAAGTATCCTAACAACTTGCCTAAAATAAAGATCTCAAATAAAAAAAGATTCTAAAATATATCATAAGAGATATCCTGCCTTATCCATCCATGGCAGGTTAGGATGGGCCAACTGGCTTGGGCCCAAGTCGGATCATATCAGGTTGCCTGCTACTCTAGCGCTAGTCGGGTAACCCAACGTATCGTGGTATTGGATTATGGTAGGTCCGCACACCAAAAGCACTACACAATTTGTTGGTTCAGTGTGCATGGTCCCTCAGGGTTAAGGATAAATATTCTACAGTAGTAAGACGGTTTATGTATCAGTGTCTGAATCACTGATCTGTGCATCGTCTTGGTTCCTGTTCAACACGATCATCATACTTGGTCAGGTGAATGGGAATCCAACGTTTTCTTAGTGGAGAGTTCATCACATCCTTACCTACCAACAGTTTATTCTCGGTGAAGCGACCAACATCACCAAAATTTTGAACTCAGTTCTATGTCTACACAGAATCGATCCACTGAGTCTCCCAAGCATGGACCCACCATACGCCTCAGTGGTTTACTGTATTCCCTAGAATCCTTTATTATATATGAATTAATATATACCAAAACAATATTCTAACTAAAGCAATAACCAAATTCATCTTTATTAATGTTAATATAGAAAAATCCACGCTCAGGACACACGACCTGCAACAGTTGGTTCAACTCCTCCTCACCTCGATTTACCCTGGAGTGAAATGTGTTACCGAGAGGGTCGGGCTTCAGTCCCGGAGGGGTTAGTCTAAGAATGAAAATACACTTGTAAGTCAATATCCTCAAGAGCATTCAACTTCTTTGAAGAGGGAATTGCGAATCCAATCTTTCTTTAGTTGATATATCAACCAGAATAATAACTATAAACAATTTGATGATTGGTCGCAAAGGACTCAACTTATTATTACCTTCATAAACATAATACAAAGAGGAGCGAGAAAAAAACATGGTGTCATGGACCAACTTAAATTAAGCCCCGTCTGAACTGAAGGCCCACTACTCAGCCGAGATTTTTCCTAACCCGAACTCGAACCCGCGCCTCCCTCGTCCTCCTTCCCGTCCTCGCCCTCGGCCTCCTCCTTGATTCCACCGAGGGCCGTCTTCTCCCCGCCCGCCACCGTCTCCAACCCCAGATCGGCGGAGCAATTGAACGATCCGAACTTGGGGGTCGTCTCGATCGGCAGAACGCGCATCGTGTCGAAGGAGAAGGAGAACCCGCATCCTTCTCCCCCTCGTCCCGATTCCGCTTCCGTTTCCGCCGCCGTCGAGGGGGGGAGCTTCTCGAGGGCCGCCGGGCACGTCTTCCTTCTCTTGGCCTCCCGGGGCTCTTCCGCTGCCGTCCCGAAGCACTCCTCCGCGGTGGGATACGCCGCCTGGTCTAGGGCGGCGACCGGCGCGCCGCCGGAAATGGCGGCGGGGAGCGCCGGGGGTTTCTCTCCCTCCGCCGCCATCACGGCAGGTGGGCGGATGGGAAGGAGTGGGGGAGGAAAAAGGGTATTGGTCTCCGCTCGTGGGGGCGCTTTTATTGGTGGGCTTATTTACAGTCAAGACCTTTAGCTTTTAGCGTAAATTACACTTTGCCCCCTAAAGTTTAGCTCAAAAATATTTAAACCCTCTCTAGATTATTTTGTTCCAAATCGCTCCCTAATTTTTGAAATGTCAGCACAGTACCCCTTTTGTCAACTGGTTAATTTCCTTAAGGGTTTGTTCTTTTAGTTTACAGTAAAAAAAAATAAAGGAAATAATTTCTGCAAAAATTGTTTCCACACCACAAAATATTTGCCGTTCTTTTGAATAGGAAAATGGATTGCGAAAATCGACTGAGATTGAGTGGCCGACCATGGTCCCTGGAGGTCAAGGAGGTCCGTCGAAAAATCGCCGGAGATCGAGGATGTTCACTGAGGTCGATGAGATCCTCTTGAAGGTCTAACATGGTTGAGGAGGTTCGCTGGAGGGCGAGGATGTCTGTCGGAAGGTCGCTGGAGGTCGAGGAGGTCAACGAGGTCGGCTGGAGCTCGAGCAAAAATCGCCTGCGGGATTAAGATTTTAAAGAAGAAGAAGGAAAATCGATTTTCCACAGGTTTTGGGTGGAAACTCATTTCTCTAATAGCAGGAAAATTTCAAGGGAAGGAAA
The DNA here is from genome assembly GCA_947650365.1 of Chamaelirium japonicum. Classification (NCBI taxonomy): domain Eukaryota; kingdom Viridiplantae; phylum Streptophyta; class Magnoliopsida; order Liliales; family Melanthiaceae; genus Chamaelirium; species Chamaelirium japonicum. Next base: position 69,147,986 of record OX393551.1, on the reverse strand, counting down.
CAAGATTTCATCGCAGAAGAACACCGAAAACAGATAAGAAAATCCCATTTCCACTCACTTATTAATTTTCTTGCTCCATTTTCGTGCAAAAGAACAGACCCTAATTGGTAACTTTCATATGATCAAAACTGAATTAAAGAGGGGTAAAATATAGTTTTTTAACTATCTAGGAGTCAAGTGTTTTTGCGCTAAACTTCAGGGGGCAAAATGTAATTTACCCAACTTTTTAAGTATCCATAGAGACATCCTACATCTCGCGGCTCTGGAGCCTGGAGGTGAATGATGTGTCACGATCACAACATGAATGATGTGTCACGATCACAACCGTCCGATACACCCTGGTCTAATCTGTGAATCGCACTCAGTCAAGACCGGCATGCAAATGGACGATTTGATTGGATGCCACGTCATTTTGGTTGTCCATTCGGGATGAATCGCACTTCGGTCAGGTGGAGAAGAGGCTATTTTCGTCAGTTTGGAGGTTAGTTGTGCGCTCAGTTGTTTAGTCCAACTCAGTGGGAGTCTCTTCTTGGCTTCTGATTTTTTTCTTTTATTTATTTTTAGTTGTCAAAGTTACACTACAGGTAGCTCGTGAGTACGAACAGGGCAGCAACTCAGGTCAGGTGGTGGTCCACCCTAACCAAATTCTATGAGACAAAATGATGATCAATACTGACCTAGTCCAGTCCAACCCAGACCCACCAACCTAAAATGGCTTGGTTTGGGTCGGGACTAGTCGAGTCGGGTCGGGTTGGGTTGGATCCAATTAACAACACTATTACAACTTACTCTACACAAACTCATTGTGAAAGATGTGGGGGATATTCTTTCGCCATTTAAAGTTTTCCACCATTGATTGAATCTGAGTGCGTTGCTCTATAGCGTAGATACTGTAGAGCATAGAGAGTAGAGAATAGACACAGTGGTGTGGTGACGAAGTTCGGCCGGAGTCTACGTCTCCGTGCGGTAATATGCAACATTGAATTCACTAACTTTAAATAAAGTAGAGCCTCCCTCGAAAGGTCAAGGACTACTGCTTGTACAAGTAGACATAGTGCAAAGTGGAGGAGATGAGAGAATATTTTTGAAAATATATTAGTTCTTCCTCTGAGCTCTGCAACTTTATAAATTGAAGATTGCGGCATGGAATTTAGAAATTGGATTTGGAATATGTCTCGGGCCCTCTATTTATAGAGGTTTTGGGAGTGACAACCTCGGGGGTGATTTTCTGTAGATGAGTCACCAAGTCTCGGGTTGTCCTTGTGAGCCCCAAGCAGGGCTGGCGGGCCCCATAAGTGTCATCATGAGTTCCTAGGTAGGGCTGGCGGATCCCACAGGTGTCGTCGTGGGCCCCAGGCAGGTATGTTGTCATTTTAGATCCCAGGCAGGGCTAGCAGACTCCATAGGTGTCGTCGTTGGCCCAGGGTAGGATTGGTGGACCCTATTATCGTCTTGGTCCCCAGGCAGGGCTAGTGGAACCCGTTGTCATGCTTTAGCCAGACTTTGTACCCACAAAAGAGATAAGCATCAAACCATCAAATTCAACCCTATGCCATAATCAATTTTCTATAACCGTCCAATTGACGTAATTTCAATTAAATGGTTGTGATGCTTTGCTAACTGAATAGGGACTATTGATTAGCCATTCTACCTACTTATAAAATTGAACGGACAATGATATCGGGTTGCTGCGAGTATGGGTTAAATCTGCTGCTGTGATTATATGTCGGGTGAAATCCACCGATATGATTATATGTGATTAGTAAAACTTAAACTATCCAACCAACCGCTTGGGTTGGATGAACCCAAGACCTAACACAGCCCAACCCAACCCAAACTCGGGTTGGTATTTCTCAACCCCAACCCAACTAAATGATTAAGATACCCACCGACCTTATCAAAACTCAGGTTGGGTCATGTCAGGTTCGGGTTAGTCCTGGATCGGGATCGAGGGATAAGCTACTTTGACACTAAAATTGCCACGAATTTTGAGGCATCAGATCAAGAAAAAGGGGTTGGGATTAAGCGTCTAGGGTTTTCCACTTTCTTGACCTCCCCGGCCGCCACGTCGGCTCTGGGGAGGTCAGGTGCTCGTTGATGGCGGCCTCCGGGTTGCGTTCCCCCTGTGCATAGGTGCTTTCCCCCCTCGGCCGCATTTTGTGTTCGCCAGCTACTGATTCGGGAGGCGGCCCCTCCTCGGCTCGTATCTTCATCGACGGATCGTGGATTTCCGGCCGATTTCGTGAAGGAGATGGTGGCTCTGGACCCCGGCCGGTGTTTGCCGTGGGATTTCCAGCCTCCTCCTTTGCGTGGTGGCGGATCCTGGCGATTCGGGCTGGTGGTGGTGGTTTGAGGTGGTTGGGGACGCTAATCGGCTTTGCATCGTCTCCGGCGGCTCCGAGGGAGGCGGATCCAGCAATGGTTCTATTTTGTGCTGGTTTGTTTCAGTCCCTGTTTGGTTTTCCCTTTCTTTTTCTTAGTCTTGGTCTAGGATTCATCTTGCCGCGGGTGGTGTGCTCTCCCTGGCCTGTGATGTTGTTGGTGGTGGCCGGCCACTAGGATTGGCTCTGGTTTTTCTTTATATCCGCTTGTGTGCGGGTTTGGTTTGCGCCGATATGAGGCGTCTTGCTAGTACCAGGCTGTGGTACCTCCTGAGATTTGTTGCGATCTCACCCTTCTAACTACCAAAAAAAAAAAAAAAACCCACTAAGGGGATGAAGTTAAAGTATTAAAAGCATCATGTCAGAGCTGTGGGTGCAAAATTTAGCTAACGCATGACGGTGGGACCCGCCAGCCCTGTTTGGGGCCCACAAAAATGGTAGTGGGACCCTCCAGTCCTGCTTGGGGCCCATGGAGATGACGGTGGGACCCACTAACTCTGCCTGGGATCCACGGAGACGATGTTAGACCCGCCAGCCTTGCCAGGGACCTACGGAGACGGCAGTGGGACCCGCCAGCCCTGCCTGAGATCAACGGAGACAACAGTAGGACTCGCCAGCCTGGTCTGGGGCCCACAAAGATGGTCTGGGGCCTGGTAAATCCCCCCAGATATTTACTAAAACCCCAGATATTCCCAAAACTCTATAAATAACAGACCTAGTAAATAATCCAGACCGAAAATTTATTATTCCCAACTCCATTTTCTGTTTTCCAGAGCTCTCTAAGTCTTTTGGTGATCAGACTCTAGTCAAGCCTACTCCACCATCTGTCTACTTGTATAAGTACTCATCGGTCTGTTGAGAGTAGCTCTACTTTTTCAGAGATAGCTAGTGGATTCAAAGGTTGCGTCTTACCGTACGGAGATGTAGGCTTCAGCTGAACTTCGTCACCACATCCTGTGTCAACTCTAATACTCCCTATCTCTTTCTCTACTCAACAATGTTAGTGTGACAACTCAGTACGTGACAGCTCAGCGTTCTATAGTGCACCACACTTCGAACTCAATATTCAATCGACTGTTGGAGGGAGATCGAACGGCGACCATAATTTCCCCCCATAGTTTGGCGCCGTCTGTGGAATCCTTCCCTATCGACTTGCGATCTCCGGGTTTTCCAACTCCTTCAGCCAAGTAGCAATCACCAATTGCCTGAGCCATCTGTCTATCTCCATCGCTATACCAGGATCAGCCGGACGAAAGCAACATATATCCAGATGCTCAGTATCCTATGACTCGTTTAATGAGTCATAGGTATGCGACGAGCCAATGCCCCAAGCTCCAACCGGTTGTAGACTCGAGGAGTCAATGATCAGCCGACCGCGCTGCTCAAGTTCAACCTCGGTAGTCTCCTCAGCTCACTGACATAACTCCTCAACGCCTAGGAAAAGTGCACGTCTCACCCGTCGCCAATCCCCAAGAGACGTACTAAATCTTGGTGGAGGACTTCTAACTCCTCACTCTCATGAAGCAGAATGCTGCTCTCATAATTGAAAGAGACCCCCTCCAACGGATCGCCATCGAGACAGGAGCCAACCTTCCCCTGTCAGCCACCGGTATCAACAACGGATCAGACGTCCGTCGGTCGGTCGACCCAACTCCTGCTCCTTATAGACGTTCCATCGTTGACACCTCTCGTCGATCCCTCGAATCCCTTTCGAGAGGACCCTCACCCATCCCTCCTACACCGACGATCTGGGAGCACCTCAATGAGTTTGCTAGTCATCCTAAGTCTCTCGGCTCCGAGTCGTCCTCCGATCCTTACATCATAAGGGATGCCCAGAACAATGAGCACCAGGATCCAGCAACATTACAACAATGACCGAGCTCTAACAGAGCATCGAACGGCGAGAAGGACTCTGGCGCACTTGCTGCCTCCTTTTCCTCCGAGATGCCTCTCTGACCAATGAGGTGATTGTAGGAACAACCACACCTCCGAAGAGTCGCTTCATCCACAAATTATCCGAGTTCCTTTTCCCTCAGAGCTGGAGGACCCCCATTCTCCCCAAGTTCAATTGTCTAATGGGAGATCTGACGCTGCACGTCCTTACTTTGAAGCAGGCATTGACATCCCATGATCACAACAACCAGGTTCTATGCCTCATCTTTGCAGGCAACGTAGACATGTTGCTCGACTGGTATCACCACCTCCTAGCGGGCTCCATGAGTTGGTTCCAAGACCTAGCAGACATTTTCGTTTAGCACTACCGGTTGAACCTCAAGCAGAGAAGAAGCTCTATTTTCTTTACCGAATCCGGATGGGTTTGGACAAAACCCTTTGAGAGTTTACTCAGAGATTCTGGAACGAGCACACAGTGCTCTCTAGGCGTCACCTCGAAAATGAAGCCATTATACTCGTGTTCCAGAATGCCTTGTGCTATGACCTTTACATCGACAATGACCTCATCCGTAATCCACCTGCCTCTCTCAGAGCGTTATTCGATTGAATCCAAAGGGAGATAGAGGTGGAGGATGATCAAATTGCGTGCAAGGGATATGATCTCAAGAAGCGTCCTTCGGACAAGGAGCCAACATGACCAACTTCTCGAGCTCAAAATGCTCAGGCTAAGGAAGGTGAAGCCTTAAAGAGGTCGAAGCGGGTATGCGTTAGACCAGCAAAGCCTCGGAGGACCACGCTCATCGATTGGAATCTTCCTATTGACATCATCCTCGAGCAAATCTTGCACGAGGACTACCTCAGGAGGCATGGCCCTCTTGAGCCTTGCACCAAGCAGACGGAGGATAAGTCGGTCTACTGCGACTTTCACCGGTGTCATGGCCACCCTACCATCCAATGGTACTACTTAAAGTACCACATGGAGGACCTTTTGTAGGAAGGCCACCTCTAGAAGTTCATGACCGACATCGGCCCAACAAATGATTCACTTCCTCCTCCTCCTCAGAGAGAGAAGGAGACGTGTTGGATCCACTCGGTCATACGTCAATCAACCCCCATCATCATTCGAGTGGAGATTCGTGACATCCACAAAAAATCTCCATCACCAAACTTTGACTAAGAAGGAAGTCGAACGCCAAGTGCGACGTGTCCACCACGTGCGCATGATGGCTTAAGTGGAGGAATCTTGGATCAAAAAGCCAATCAAAGGTCTCCTTTGGCCGATGATTATCTTCATCGACCAAGATCTCAACGGAGTCTGCACTCCACATCGGGATCCCTTGGTCCTCCAGCTCGTTGTCAATGGAACTTCCATTAACCGAATCTTTGTCGACACCGATAGCTCTATTGGCATCATGTTCTCCAACTGATTCAAGAGACTCGCTTACAAGTACGAGAGCCTTGACAAAGTCTCCACCATCATCATTGGCTTTAACGGGGAACAGAGCATGACGATGGAAGAGGCGAGGTTCACGCTCGATCTTAGCAGAGAGATGTGAGCCTTCGTTTGTTTCACAGAAACTTCGGACTACAATGCCATCCTGGGTAAACCCTTTCTTCACCAGATTAGCACGGTTTCCTCCTCTTATCACCAACTTCTCAAGTTTCCAACTTGGGAGGGCATCGAGTATATTTGAGGGAGTCAACAGACGGGCAGATCTTGCAAAGTCACGGCTGCACAGACTCGGTCAATGCCCAATGCAATACCGGTGAAGCGTTTGGTCAATGAAGCTGGTCCCTCGACCAGATAGCAGTCAAAGGAGCCTCCACTGCCCGAGCCTGCACCGACGGAGTGGGAGGCTCCACCTTTAGTCGAGGAGATCATCCAAATGGATATTGGCAACGATGATCTTCCTCGAGGGATATTCATTGCTGCTGGTCTTAGCAATGCAGAAGCGCAAAACCTGGTATCCTTCCTCATGTACGTCCAACATCGACGTATTCACTTGGAGCTTCGAAGACATGCCTGAGATCAATCTGGATGACACATATCATCGACTCACCATCAAAGAGGGGGCCAACATGATCAAGCAGAAGTCTCGAACAATCAAGCTAGAATGACTAGCTATAATTCAAGAAAAGATCGACAAGTTACTAGCGGCAGGCTTCATTCGTGAAGTAGAGTATCCAACTTAGATCTCGAATATTGTTGCCATCCTAAAGAAGAGTTAAAAGATCAGAGTCCGGATCGACTTCACTAATCTCAACAAAGCATGTTCGAGGATCCGTTCCCCATACCAAGGATAGATAGACTCGTAGACGTCATCGCCGGGCATGAGCATCTATATTTCATGGATAGATACTCAGACTACAATCAAATCTTGTTGCACCCACAATCAAGAGAAAACCTGCTTTTTGACCGAGAGAGGTCTCTGCTGCTACAACGTCATGCCCTTCGGTCTCAAGAATGTGGGATCAACTTATCAAAGATTGGCCATGAAGATATTCAAAGAACAGATCGATCGCAACATCGAAGTCTACATCAACGACTTGCCCACCAAGAGTCAAAACCAAGCGAATCACATCTCTGGTCTCTCTAATATCTTTCAAATCCTAAGGAAGTATCGTATGAAGATAAATCCAGTCAAGTGCACCTTTGGAGTATAATCAGGCAAATTCCTGGGTCATCTAGTGACTAGAAGGGGCATCGAAGGAAGTCCAGATCAGATTCAAGCAATCCTTGAATTGCCATCATCTTCCAATTAGAAGGAGGTTTAGCGCCTCACGGGAAGACTGGTAGCACTCAACCGATTCATTTCCAAGTCCTCGGACAAGTGCAAACTGTTCTTCGATAAGCTTCGCAAAGCCGACACTTCAATATGGGATGCAGCTTGCGAACAAGCCTTTTAGAGTATCAAATTATTACTCTCTAGGGCTTCTATCCTGATCGCACCACTGCCAGGAGAATCACTATGGCTCTACCTCGCCATCACTAATCAAGTCATCCGCACAATCCTGGTCAGTAGAAGGGGTGCAATTGAACGCTCCATCTACTACATCCATCACACCTTTCTGCCAGTCGAGACTTGTTACTCAAGAACGGAGAAGGTCACCTTAGCCCTACTGACTGCCATCAGGCGACTCCGCCCCTACTTCATATCACATTTGGTTACCGTCACCTCTGAGCACCCTCTCAAAGACATCCTTGATAAGGCAAGTCTAGCCGGTTAAATAACCAAGTGGGTAATTGAGATGAGTTCGTTTGGTGTTTAGTTCGAGTCTCGTATCTTCGTCAAAGGGCAAGCCTTGGCTAACTTCATTGCTGACTTCCCCGTTGAGAATCCAGTTGCTCTCGAAGACGACTCAAAGATGAACCTCGACAACAACAATAAGCAATGTGTTAATCCATGCCCTGAGACTCCCTCAATGACAGTTGCACAATGGAGGCTCTATACCGATGGAGCTTCAAGAACCATTGACTCGAGAATTGGGATAATTTTGATATCCTCCGAGCTCGATCATCTGCAAAAGACCATACTCCTTGGATTCAACGCCACCACCAACAAAGCTGAGTACGAAGCACTCATATCAGGGTTAGAGATCGCTCGAGCACTGGGGGTAAATCGCCTCATCGTCTACAGTGATTCCCAATTGGTGATCAGGCAGATCAACAGAGATTACGTAGCATGAAGAGAAATGATGCAATACTACCTTGTCCTTGTGCAGTGCCACAAGTAGCAATTCACGAATGTCAAATTCATTCAGATACTGAGAGCAGAGAATCACAAAGCTGATGCCATTGCCAATGTTACCTCAGTTCTTGGAGATTCAATCAATCAGTGTCAAATCCATATCGAATACCAAGAGTTTCCCAAAGTCAGTCTCGAGCAACACAATACAGTCACCACAGAGAAAATGTTACATTCTAGGGATTTAGATTATGTAAAGATCGAAAAATGAAATGTTAGGCTTATCTCAAGTTGCATGTAAGTAAAAAAGACAGTAGTTAGTTTTATAATGTATAATTCCAAGAAATTTAATAACATTTTAGATGTTGGAATTACTCGTTCTAGAGGCCCGAGACCTAAAACTCATTAGGGGGAAGAGTGCATAAGGAAAATTTCTTATGCTTCTACAGTCAAAATCCTCATATATATCTTATGCATTATACTAGATTTGGTATCTATTGTATTACAAGTATAGTCAGCATTATATATGATCATGTGAGAATCATCGGATAGTAGTCAAACACATCCTTAAAAATTTGAGAAGAAGTCAGTCATCCATAGTGAAGATCTAGCTTTAGTTGATTATATAGCGAGATACCTCAGTGTGATGATATCGTTATGATCGAGGTAGCATCAGGAAATGGTCTTGCAGATCCTTTACAAAGACTTTACCTCTAAGATGTCGTCGTACTACGTATAGGGCTTGTGCATTAGGGATGATATAAATTTGCATTGAGAACATATAAGAAATTATTGAGATTAATGATATTCTATATACCAATTTCTAAGTAGTTTTGACATTATGACCAATAAATAATTTGTTGATTAGATAGTTATATATTTAAAACATATATATATATATATATATATATATATATATATATATATATATATATATATATATATATATATAGAGAGAGAGAGAGAGAGAGAGAGGAATGATAAAATGCGGTGTGCGGTGCGTGCGGTGTCGCACCGCAGCCGTCTGATGCACCCTCTGCGTGCGTGCGATGCACGCAGCGGTGCATCAGACGGCTGCGGTGCGACACCGCACGCACCGCACGCCGCATCCTAACACGCCCATATATATATATATATATATATATATATATATATATATATATATATATAGGGGACGGGGAGCCTGCACCCGAGGTGTAGCAAGAACGCTGCACCTCAAGTATTGTTTACCTACCTAGAAGTTTTGGAATTTGATGAAATTTGGTGAGGGTGTTTTCTAGTGTAAGATGATCATCCTCACAAATTTTCATCAAATTCCTAAACTTCTAGGGGGGTCAAATGGTCGAAACAAAATCAGTTGTCCGTAGTCACCGTTAAAATCTGTATATTTTGCTTCGACCATTTGACCCCCTAGAAGTTTTGAAATTTGATGAAAATTTGTGAGGATGATCATCTTACCCTAGACAACACCCTCACCAAATTTCATCAAATTCCAAAACTTCTAGGTTGGTAAACAATGCTTGAGGTGCTGCGTTCTTGCTGCACCTCGGGTGCAGGCTCCCCATCCCCATATATATATATATATATATATATATATATATATATATATATATATATATATATATATATATATATATATATATATATATATATATATATATATATATATATATATGTTATTGTTAACTTTCACTTAATGAGATGACTTATTTTAACCATCAGAGTAGTAAATCCGAGTCAACAATGTTGATATGTTTGGAATATTGAACATGAATGCTATGGGAGCACACCATATAAATAACGATCAAATACTGATGTGCTTCTTATCTGCTGATTCCATAGACTCTTAATCCTAAGGTGTTTGTGAACTAAGGACTTAGCCTTGGTCATTTTGAATTATAATTCAGTGAGATCGCTTTGTTGGTCAATAATTGATAATTTTGGATGGCTTATACTGAGTATTTGGGAACACATTCATTGTCGCTGAATACTAAACTCTCTAGTGGAGAGATGGTATCTCCTTAAGTAACTATCATGAAGGATGATCATTGAAACTAGGCGCCTAGGCAAAAGTATTGATAAAATATTTATCAAAAAAATTATATATAATATTATTTTTTTATAAAAAATGTTTTAAGATGGAAAAATTATTTTCATGAGTGATCATGAATAATGAGGAGTATAACTTAAAGAATATAGCTATAGTGTACACCGAGTAGGACAATTGACATTTTCGGTCAATATTTATGGATACCAAATAATAACGGGTTATGTGTAAATTAATAAGACATATCATTTGTATAATTTTTAATTACCATAGAGTCCAATCATGGCTTGGTAGTGTTTCTAGCCATGAATAATTAGATAAGGATGAGATCATGTGATTACAAGAATATTAGTTTAATTGCAGCTGAGGTGTTGGAGTTTTAACGGATCCTAACTCCTAGCCTTTGTCGGGAGACCCATAAATACTAGTCATAATATGAGTAAAAGAGTTAGTTATGGTATCATCCATGCAAACTAGACCTCTAATTCATATTGAAATAGCTTCATAAAAAGTAGGGATTTTTATGTTGACCAGGAGTCATAGTTTGACTAGAATCCAGAGTTATCCACTAGGGGGAGTCCTAATCTTACTATTATTTCTCTAAGTGTCCTAATCCTAATGGGGAACTATTTGGATGAGTTTTGGAGTCCTGTAAGACTCTATAATGGCTGGCCATATAGAGTCGTGATTGTATAAGGAGTCTCATTAATGAGACTCCTAGAAGAAAGAAAAGGATAACTTTCAAGATGGAAAACCCTCTCTAACTTGGAAACCCAAAGGGCACTGCTACCTAGAGGCTTTATAAATCTCTCGGGCACTAATAAACATGTCCATGAGGAGAGAGAGCATGCCAATAGAGAAAATGAAAGAAAAGGAAAGAAAATGAAGAAGAAGGGGCACCCAGAGGGCACACCAATAGAGAAAATGAAAGAAAAGAAAAGAAAATGAAAAAAGAAGGGGCACCAACATGCTTCCACCGTCGGACCTTGCACAAGGGAATATGAGTTGTATTCTAGAAATTGTATCGTATTTTCTTCGTCACATCTCCTGTATAAGTTTCTTCTATGAACCTGTGAGGTATCATCTTCCATACTTATTAGATGATGATGATTTTTTGTTGACTAAGCTATTATTTAACGATCTAATTAAAAACATGTGAGCGATTTCCATTGTGCTTGAGAACCTTTAAAACACTCCTTCTAAAAAATTAGACACGCTTGCAGAGAATTGGACATTATTTGAATAACAAATAAATTTTTTTTTGAAGAGGAATAACAAAGATATCAAATAGCATTTTTTTTTTGGAAGGTGATATCAAATAGCATTTCGGTAGGGTATTGTTATTTCCAATAGGGAAATGCTAGGTAACCAACTATTTTGCCACTTTTGGGTTGCCAACTTTACGTGGCATCCGCCTAGGGCTCATCCCATGATCCCCACAAAAATGTTCTCAACAATGAGGACCTGCCAGCACTCCACATCACGTGGAGTTGGCAACAAAAGCTGGCAAATGAGTTGGCTATATAGCATTACTCTTTCCTCTAATATCTACTCATGTTGTTTCCACCATATTTATATTGCAACTCGGTTGAAAATTTTATTTGTTTATCTTTTCTTTAGATGGTTAATGTCTCATGACTTCTTTATTGTCAGCCATTACCTGTAGAACCTCGTATCGTTCCATATTGAAATATTAGAAATCAGTTGACCAAACATGTACACATCAGGGCCATCCTTAATAGTTAATGTTGGGTTTAGTCCCACATCGACTAGGGGCTGGACAATGATGTGCTTAATTATCCTTTGGTGGACCTCCCCCGTACGACTCATGTTTTGGGACGAGAGGGTATCTACAAATGGTATCAGAGTTAGGTTATGCCCAACCAGGTTTAGTCGGGTGTGGGCTGGTTGTTTCCATGGATGTTCCATCCCTTCATGCCGCACGAGGGGGGGGGGGGGGCATTCAGCCCTAGCCTCGTGTGAGGGGGGATTGTTGGGTTTAGTTCCACATTGGCTAGGGTCTAGGCAATGGTGTGTTTAAATACCCTTTGGTGGGTCTCCCGACCAGGGTTTTGGGGCAAGAGTGTATCTACAGTTAATAGTTCTACTACAAAAGCTTCATTCTAGGAACCCCGAAATATCAAGATTATTGCTTATCTTGGCTAACATCATCCCAATATGAATTGGCTCTAACCTTTGCCTAGATATGTCACAACATCTTCTACTTGTTTGTTGGAGTCGTTATCAAAAGTGAAAGGATCTCATGCGTCCCATGCCATAAGATGATTGCACCCGATTTTTATGTTGAAATTTGAGTTACATCTTTATCTTTCTAAAAATTTGACTTGAACACCCAGTCCATTACTTGTCCTAGAGCAACCTATTAAAAGTGGGGTTGTAACTCAAATTTTCACATAAAGTGGGGATGTAATCCATAACCCCCCTCCCCCACAAGATAAATCAGTAGTTTTGGGTCTTACATCCTTCCATCCTTTTGCCTGAGTTCCCAGTTTATGCTTCACCTTATAGGGGTGCACAGAAAACCGGTGGAACCGGGGAACCGAACCATACAATTTGGTTTGATTTCTAGTAGGATCGATTCCGTTCTGATTCCTAAAGTGCAGAATCGTAGGGGACCGGTTCAGTTCCCGGTTTTGGATTCTAGTTATCCGAACCGAACCGAACCGGTTCATGTATATACATAATGCAGTCATGGGTCAATACGGGTGATGTGGGTAGGGTCATTATGTAACGGGCCCTACTGATCTCCACAACAGTATCATGTATCTAGCTTCATAAATGCTTGTTGTATCCTTGATTTTTTTAATATTTTTTATTTCTATATGCTCCAATGATGGATCTATGCTAACTTTTAGGGGTGCACATAAAACTAGTGGAACTAGAGAACCGAACTGAACCAAACCGGTTTTATATGATACGGTCCAGTCTGGTTCCATGCTCCCTATGGTCCGGTTCTGATTCCAAATATTTGAGAACCGTTGGGATCGGTTCAGTTCCTGTTTCATCTTGGAACCGGTCCAAACCGAACCGTATGCACCCCTATCACCTTTTAAATTAATCTATACCCAGTATTTTGAATCCTATGTTATGAAAATAAACACAAGGACAAGGACCGTAATATGCCATTTTTGCCCTTCCCATTTTATCCCTATACAAATCACAAATATCATCCAAGAATATTACTCTTTTGCCACTCATCAATTGAGTCTTATTTATCCATTTAAAAAACCAAGGGCTATTATGGTAATAGCAATCCCACCAACCGAGTAACCCATTTTTTCTTCCATCCTACTTTTTGTTTCCATTTTGCCCTTCTCCTCTTTGCCACGAATTAGTTGAATCTTATTTATCTATTAAAAAAACAAGGGCTATAATGGGAATGGTAATTCCACTAACCCAATCTTCCTTCATCCTATATTTTGTTTCTCATTTTATACTTCTCAATTCTATGTTTTAAAACAACGGAAATGTTTTACCCGAATAACTTTCGGGTATGGATATGGATACCCCAATATCCATACCTAAAACCCAATTGCCTCTCTAACTTGTGACCCGACTCTGACTCCCACCTGAAACATCTGGTACGGGTATGTGTACAAATGTATTTCAGATATAGGTATGGGTATGGTTTGTATAAGGTTTGGGTATGATATGGATATGGGTTGTACAAGGTTTAGGTAGGATATGGGTATAGGAACTCTACCTGGTAGGGTATGGGTATAGGAACTAGCTCTACCCTATTAATTTTCAGGTATAGGTACCTTGATATTTTTTACAAGGCTTGGATAAGACATGAGTGTAGAAACTTTGGGTACCTCAATACCCATGTCTGAAACCCGAAACCATATTATCTCTCTAACTTGTGTAGATAATATAGTTTTGACATATATATAGTGTACATATACCACACATTTGGATCCTATGACAATAAAACAAAAGCAAGGAAGTGTTATAATTTTACACTTCCCAGTGTGGCCCTATAAAAATTACCAGTATACCCTTATCCCTATCATTGTCCATACCCTATACTAAAATGGCTATTTTAATTTGTGTACGTATAATGGGGTCCATAGATCAGCAACTGATGCACATACAATGCATGTGCCCAATGCACTAGTTCAATAAAGAAACCCACTTTTAATGGGTTGCTCACGGTCGGGTGACAAATTAGCAGGTAAAATCAATTTTTGAACAGTGGCGATGTAACTCAAATTTCAAGATAATAGTGGGGGTGTGAGTAAAAAAACCCCTATTTTTTTGGTTCTTTAGATTTTTTTTAATAAAAAATTTAAAATCACTCTTTAAAATACATGAATATCTTTAATATAATTTTATCTAATATTATATTTAAATCAAGGTAAGGGTAGTAGGTGATATTGCTTGGTTTGTGTCATAGGGTCCAATCCTTTTAATACAGTATAAAGATTTACCATCGATGACTAAGCTTTTTTTTATATAGTAAAAAGAAAAGATTTACCATCCACTAACATCCCCCCCCCCCCCCCCCCCCCCCCCCAACATTCCCCCCCAAAAAACCCCGACTGTGTAATCGAATCCCATGGCCTCCCTCCATTCTCTGTGGCAAGACTTTATGGTTACTTCTATCTGGGCTCCTATGTTGCAAGATTACAAAAAATTATCTGGTGGAACCTGTGTATATGCTGGCATGGTGGATAGCTCACTCATAGGACTGGCAATTATCCAGGTTTTACCGGGTTACCTGACCCGACCCAATCCTATTGGGACGGGTTTGGGATGCTCAAAAACGGGTTTGGGACAGGTTTGGGATTTGAATTTAAAACCCGATCGGGTTCGGATCGTATTCGGGTTTTACTCTAACCCGCCCCGACCCGGGTATATAACTTATCATATACTAGTGCATGTTCGTACCTGTCGGCACTGCAGCGAGCTGCCTTCGGCAGCAACACACCTGAACACATTCGGCAACAAAACATTTTCGACGACAACACCGGTATTTATAGGGACACCCGTTTCCTCGCCTTTGCCGATTGGCACAAAGTGGGCGCCTTCGGCGCAACCAACACCCCCTCCCCTATAATCGATCAATCACAGCTATCTCTGTTCGAACGGATTTTGTGGGGGCAATTTCCTAGCCGTCTTGATCAGGAATCTCGCCGCACAGTCTTGATTGAATGTTGATAGTTTGTAGAGTTAGATAGATGGGAGAGTAGATAGAGAGAGTAGAGAGTGATGACACAAGGATTGGTGACAGAGTTCGGTCTTACGACCTACGTCTCCGGGCGTGAGGTGCCACCTGATCTTCACTATAATATGAGTAAGGAGGGGGAAGCGTTCTCTCGACAGGCCGAGATATGCTTTGTACAGTGGGGTTGCACGGGACAACTAGAAGGGAATAGGAAGTGGACAATTGAACTCTAGCACTTGCTCTGGAATCCTCCTCCTTTGATCAAATGACCAACCCTTTTCCTGAATGCCTTGGGGATCCTTTTATAGCATAGGCATATGCCCAATATGGCAGTGATGATGTGGCACTGGTTTTGGGCCTCCTTGCTGGGCTCTTTTTGGGCCGTTGTACGGACCCAATAAGGGGGAGGGCTTGATCTGCGGGCCCTGCAGAGTGGGTCCACGAGCCCAGATGGGCTTACCCACTTGGGCCGTTGCGCGGGCCCATGCCGCTCTGATTCAGTCCGGTACAATTTTTGCACCCACAGATTCCTCGAGATCAACCTGATGGTTTGAGGCGGCCGAAATTTCAGCAGGCGGGTTTATAATCGTTGATGTGAACAACGATCACTGGATAAACTGTTAGGTTTAGTGTAGTTTTAATGGGCCGAGATTTTAGGGGTTTAGTGCAGTTTAAATGGGTTGGGATTTGAAACCAAGGAGAGATTGTGCGTTGATTTTTGAACGAATGGTTAGATCTATTCGGTTCATTTTTGTCCAGTCAGTTTGTCATAGTCAGCTTTTTTGTTCCGTTTTGTCTAGTCAGCACAAAATCGACGTCCCTTGTTATATAGACTAGTGCATGCCTGTGCCTGTCAGCACTACAGCGGGCTGCCTTCATCAGTAACATACCTGTCGGCACTGCAACGGACCGCCTTCAGCGGCAACACACTTGAACACCTTCGGCAACAAAACACTTTCGACGACAACATCGGCATTCATTGGTACACCCATTTCCTCACCCGTGCCGATTGGCACGAAACGGGCGCCTTCGGCATGACCAACTCCCCCTCCCCTTATAATTGATCAATCACAGCTATCTCTGTTCGAGCGAATTCCTCGAGATCGACTTGATGGTTTGGGGTGACCGAAATTTCAGCAGGCAAGTTTATAGCCGTTGATGCAAACAACGATCATGGGATGAACAGAGAGGTTTAGTGCAGTTTAAATGGGCAGGGATTTTAGGGGTTTAGTGTAATTTAAACGGGTTGGGATTTGAAACCAAGGGGAGGGAGTTGGTTGATATATTCGGTTCATTTTTGTCCAGTCAGCTTGTCTTAGTTAGCCTTTTGGTTCTGTTTTGTCTACTCACCACAAAACCGACGTCTCTTTTATATATATATATATATATATATATATATATATATATATATATATATATATATATATATATATATATATATATATATATATATATATATATATATATATATATATATATAGAGGGGTGTTACGTTGCGCTGTGCGCTGCGGGGGAGAAAACGCGCTGCCGCAGCGTGACCGTCCGATCGGAAATGATCGAACGGCAGCCCAAAATCCCGCCGAACCATCTCCCTGCGAGCCGCGACCGTCTGATCCCCTATAGCCAGCCGTCTGATCCCGTGCGGCAGCCTCCGTCCGGCATTTAGATTTCCAGTTCGATTCCCATCCGTTGGATCGATGGGAATCGAACGGACAGAATAGATTTTCGCTGTTACTGTAGCGGCTACAGTAACAGCGAAAAACATTTCTATCCGTTGGATTTCCATCGATCCAACGGATGGGAATCACCCGGCCCATATGTGAGTGAATTGGATTCCCATCCGTTGGATCGATGGGAATCCAACGGGTAGAAATGTTTTTCGCTGTTACTGTAGCCGCTACAGTAACAGCGAAAATCTATTCCAGCCGTTCGATTCCCATCAATCCATTTCGATCGAACGGCCCGAAACAGTTTTCGCTGTTACTGTAGCCGCTACAGTAACAGCGAAAACTGTTACTGGCCGCTCGATTGGACGGGTGGGCACGATCGAACGGTGGCGGTGCGGGAGTGGTGCGGTGCAGTGCAGTGCGGTGCATCAAATGCGGTGCAGTGCAGTGCGGTGCGGTGCGGTGCAGTGCGGTGCGGTGCAGTGCAGTGCGATCAGCGTAAGATCAGACGGGGCCGGGGATTCCGCAGTGTTTCGCACCCGATCCGCGCGATCGGACGGCTGGAAATTGGCAGCGCATTTTCCAGCGCGGGCAGCGCACAGCGCAACGTAACATCCCTCTATATATATATATATATATATATATATATATATATATATATATATATATATATATATATATATATATATATATATATATATATATATATATATATATATATTCTTTGATATCTTGGTTCTCAAGATCATATAATAAGTTGACTTGTGCTTATAACCGTGCTATCGTAATATAGGAAGAACATTTGATATGTACTCATTTCTATGTAAAGCTGCGATTAGGTAAGCCAAAGAAGTTAAATATACAGTTTTTTTGTGAAGCCAATCCGACCCGACCTGATCGACCCGACCCGACCCGCAATGCATAAACAGGGCAAGGCGGGGCGGGCACGGGTTTTCCCAATGCTAATTGGGACGGGTTTGGAAATTATCCTGAAAACTTGACGCGGGTTTGGGATGTGTATAGGACGAGATAAAATATAATGGGGCTGGTTCGGGATAGCGCCGACCCGTCCCAAACCCGTCCTGTTGCCATCCTTATTCACTCACAACCAACCGATGCATGTGGGACTCATCCGTGAATAGCACCGTCCCTTTGATTCAAACACTAAAGTTCGACTTTAGTGCCGCTTAGTTTCGGAGATGGTTACATCAGAGGGACGGTGCGATTCACAAATAGGTCCCACATGCATTGGTTGCCTCCGTTATCCATCACTTCAGCATATGTACGAGGTCTCTCTCTCTCTCTCAAAAAGAAAAACCTAGACTAAGTTTCTTTTTAGTTAACCTTTGCATCCTTTAGGCGCAGGTCCCCTGCATTGTTTTGAAAACCGGATCAGACCTGGTGGTTCGATCGGTTTGGATCGGAACATGTTTTGGTTCGGTCTTTGATTAAACCGGTTTATTTGTTGACCCAGGAATTAATTTTTTCATGAAAGAATTTAGTAAATATCAATTAGGAAAAACCTATTTTAATGCGGTTCAAGCGATTGAACCATCGATTTGAACCGATTTGGACCAAACCTGATGCTTTTTCGGTCCATCTTCCGGTTCGGTTTTGAAAACATTGGTCCCCAGTTCGAATCCCGCATCCCGCAAACGTTATCGTTGAGTTGAGTAGGCGTGGCCATGTCGGCAAGAAAAGATGCAGTTGTCAGGGTATGTTTATCAAAAAAAAAAAATGTTAAGAATTATGGTAAGGTTTAAGTGGGATCCACACACGCCACCGTGGCTCCAATGCGTGTGTGTCAGCAAAAACATCCCCCCCTTCCGACAACCTTCCACTGGTGCGGCAAAATTAAGCAAAGTTTAAGTCCTGGATAAAAAATAATTAATGTTCTGGGGGGTTAACTGTTACCATATATAGTAAAGGGGTGCCCACATACATTGCAACATCGGTGCCAAATTACAAGTTAAGAGGAGTCCATCCAACCAAAATCCGCCACGTAGCGCATTGTATTAATGTTCTGAGTTAATGGCAACCCCAGTGGAAGGCAAGCCTTCCCCTCCTTTCCATTTTGGAGGGTAGCACATTCCAAAAGCCCTGAAGGCAACAGACCAGCATTTGAACCCCAAAGGACTCTCTCTCTCTCTTCACTCTCTCTCTCTCTCTCTCTCTCTCTCTCTCTCTCTCTCTTCACTGCACTCAGTGTTGATAGGAAGAGAGGGAGCTCTGTCAAACCCCTCCAATCCTTGTCAATGCGGTTTCTCTTGTAGGAGCAGAGCTTGTCCTGTATCCGGAGCTACCGACGTCGGCTTTCTCCTTGTCTCTTCCTCACTGGAGAGGACGAGCTCTTTCGTTTCTGATTGTTGTCGTCTCTAAGAGCCCTTTTGTTTTTGCCGCCAGGTTTGTTTTCTTTTAAAGCCCCCCCCTTTTCCCCTGTTTTTTCTCCCCCATTTCCTCACCCCAAAACGGGGGTTCGAGGCTTCCCATGAGGTGAAGCTCGGTATTCTCGGCGTTTTTCTGAGGAGTTGGGGTCCTAATCCGAAATGGGTCAGCTCCATTCTGTATTATTTCTCTTGTCCCTTTGCTGTGCAAGGAACATTTCTCTCTCTTCGGCCATGCTCTGTAACTGACGAATGCTGTCGTCTTTGGGGTTTTCTTGGTGCGAGTTGGGGTGTCTGTTGCTCCCCTGTTTCTTACTGCTTGTTGGGTTTCTCAATCCCGTTATCGATTCCCGTTGGAGGCTTCTTGGATTGATGCTTCAGTTAGTATAATATGCGCACGCTTCCGTTCTTATCGATTCATGTCGTTCCGTTTCCGGAAGCCGCTTCCCTGATTCTGTGTGTGTTTCTTCATCGGTACAAGATGGTTCAGTTCTTTCTCTGGTTTATCAATGCATGTAGGTAGTTGAAATGATCTTTTAAGCCTTTTTTTTGACTTCGATTGCTTGCTAGAACCTAACGGTTGATTCGTCGTTGTATATAGTTTTATGTTGAATGGTGTTCTTTACATGTGTGTTGGGTTCTCTACTTGAGGCTCCTTTTTTCTAGTTCTTGACATGAAGAATGCTGCAGCCTTCTTTCTCTATGCCCCATGAATGATTACTACAAGGACAATGCTGGGACCTTTGGGTTTCACTAGTGGGAATAGAATTTGGGATTGTCAATGGCAATAGAATTTTGGGGGGTTGTTGATTTTTCCTTAGTCAATTTGGTAATCCTCTAGAGTGGTGGATTTCAGATCTTTTGAATATTTTTCTTTGGCCTAAATCATGGAAGTTACCATGCTTTTGTTGTGTTTAGTCGTTCCATAGCATCTCTCTCTCTCTCTCTCTCTCTCTCTCTCTCTCTCTCTCTCTCTCTCTCTCTCTCTCACACACACACACACACACACACACACACAATTTTCTTCTATGCAATTTTTTTAGAGGAATTCTTGTTATTTTTGCATGGAAATCCACGTTAAATTTTATGCAGGCGTTCAAGTTAAAAGATTAACTGTAGTAGTTTTCTTTGATCTTATATTCCAACTCTTGTTCCTCTTACATGGAAATCCACGGAAAATTCTACGCAGGCGTTCGAGTTGAGGTATTAACTGTGCCATTATCCTTTGATCTTCATTTCCGCTCTATCATTCTTTCATTATGTAGATTTATTTCTAAAATCGGGTCTTGATGCTACCCTTTGTGATCTTTAAGATAATTATAACTATTTGATATATTATTCTACAGTGAAGGCTTCCACCATGCTTTCACAATGTGGAATCCTTATTATTCTTCTTTTGCTTTTCTTAATAGTTATAGTGGATCATTATTTATATATAAATGGAAGTAAAAAACTAGGGAATAACGCAACCTTTGCTGATCAACACCGGAGATGATTGGCCACTGCAGGTGGGTCCCCATGTAATTCACGGAATGAGCGGAACTTTTTGTTGTTTACCCTTACCCCCAGACACTTAACTGCTGCAGCCAACCCCCTAGTACCTTCATCGGCAATGCAGAAGGCTGTGTTGCTTCAGGAGGCTAAATGGAAAGAAATGTTTTTTTTTCATCAACTACTTCATTGGTTTTTGAATTAGCTTCTGCCATATTAGATGATCTTGCAGATCTTCACACGATCTTGGAGATTGTAGCACGATCTTGGTGACCAACCGTCCAATGATAACGAGGCATCACCTTCGAATGGAACCATTCCCTAATTCACACCTGGTTACCATCGCCAATTATTGAGTCTCTTTAGCATAGGTAACACATAGCCAATAGGGCATATGGCAGGTAAAATTGCATGTTCTTCACTTTTTAGTCAATTTACTTGTTGGATCATCAATAGTGGCACCACTGTTCAGATCACCAATGATGTCTCATTGTTTTAACTTTTAAACATATAAGTGTCTCAACAACCATCTACCTGTCAAGCTTCCTAATGGTACCACAGCCTCCCCTTTAGGGATGGCAACAGGTCGGGACCGTCGGGTTGGGGACGGGTTGGCCTATCCCGAACCCATCCTGTTAAGGACTACCTTGTCCCAAATCCATCCCAAACCCATCTTGGGTATGGGAGAAAAATCGCAAACCCGTCTCATCTGTGTTAGCCAAAACCCAAACCCATCCTGTCCCAATTATATTTAGATAGGGCGAATAGATGCGAGTTGTATTGGGTTTGAATTAAAAGAGAAGCACCAAACATAGTGGGAACTAACTTCATTTTAACTAAAAAATAGGCAAATTCTACACTTTTTCCTTAAAGAATATATTCATGGAAGGAAACTTTTGGGTTATGGTAAGTGCAACTAATGTTAATCGATATATGTATATGTTACTGGGTCAGGTTTGGGATATACATCCTGTGAAATTATTCTATTGTGAACTTTTCACAAGCACTGGTTTGTATCTCAACATTTCCATTTTTCTCCATGTTAATGTATATATAGATGTGTCGGGTTTACTGTACAGTCGGGTCGGATTGTATAGTGATACATGTACATATATTGGGCTTGAGTCCCTCAATGGAATGCATTCTATTCCTCTCCAAACCCTAG
The DNA here is from genome assembly GCA_947650365.1 of Chamaelirium japonicum. Taxonomy (NCBI): domain Eukaryota; kingdom Viridiplantae; phylum Streptophyta; class Magnoliopsida; order Liliales; family Melanthiaceae; genus Chamaelirium; species Chamaelirium japonicum. The sequence goes on along the minus strand of OX393551.1, from coordinate 69,126,084 downwards.
CCGTCATCTCCTAACATGGTATCAGAGCTCTAGGGTTTCTCGCGCGACGGCAGCACCTCCGGCAGCACCTCCGGCAGCACCTCCGGCCTCTCCTCCACCCCGGCAGCCCACCTCCGCCCCACCCGGCCTCTTCCTCTGCTCCGGCAGCCCACCCGGCACCACCCGCAGCCCCCCTCCACTCCCTCCGCACCACCCGCAGCCCCCTCCGCCCCTTCCGCACCACCCGGCAGCCCCCTCATCCACCCCGGCCGCCCACCTCCGCCCCACCCGGTCTCTTCCTCTGCTCCGGCAGCCCACCCGGCACCACCCGCAGCCCCCCTCCACCCTCTCCGCACCACCCGCAGCCCCCTCCGCCCCTTCCGCACCACCTGGCAGCCCCATCTGCCCCCTCTGCACCACCCGACAGCCCACCCGATCCCCTTCCTCTGCCCCGACAGCCCACCCGACCCCCCCCCCTTCCGCCGCCCGACAGCCCCCCCGGCCCCCCCCCTCCTCCACCCCCCGACCCTCCTTCCGCCGCCCGACAGCCCCCGGCCCCCCTCCTCCACCCCCCGAAAACCCTTTCTCCACCAGACCAACCCCCCGACCCCCCCTTCTCCACCCGACCGGCCCCCCCTCCACCCTCCCCTGCACTCCGCCCCCTCCTGCACCCCCTGAAGCCCCACCGCCCTCCCTTCTCCTCTGTACCGAACTGCCCGTCTCCTCTGTACGGACTGCCTCAGATCTTCCTTGTGCCGGTTCGCCCCCATACTTCAGGGGTATGGCTTCCTCCAGCATCTCTCGGCTCCCATACTGCCTGCACATCGTCGCTGATAGTCGGGTCCCTCCGTCTCCTCGTTTTGATGGTATTCTCGGGCCACGTCCCTCCACCACGTCCGTCGCCTGTGGACGTCGTCAGGGTCTCCTCCGCCATGATGGCGAGACTGCTGCTGCTGCTGATCTCCCTACTCCAGCACCGCTTGCCTTCACTCCTGCTCCGTCTCGGTCTTACTCCGACCGCCTCCAGCGCTTTGAGGAGTTACTGTTGCGGTATCTCGTCTCCACCAGCTACAGTCCCCTGCCACTCCGGGTACTTCTGCTCAGTCTCGGTCTTACTCCGACCGCCTCCAGCGCTTTGAGGAGCCACTGTTTCGATACCTCGCCTCCACCAGCTCTTCGACAGCTCACAGTCTCTCTGCCACTCCGGGTACTACTGCTCCATGGATCTTCGACTCGGGTGCCTCCTGCCACCTTACCTCCGATCCTTCTGTCCTCACGGACTGTAGCCCTGCTCCTACCCACATGAGAATCCACACTGCTGACGGGACTCGTCTACCTATTTCGCAGTGTGGATCCATCACCCCTGCCTCCGATCCCACTGGTCGCCTAACCTTACCTCGTGTTCACCTTGCTCCCCGCTTAAACATTAACTTAATATCTGTTAGTTCTCTTTGTGACTCGGGCCTGATCGTTACATTTACTTCTTCTTCTTGTTCTGTGCAGGATCCGCGGACGGGTCAGAGAGTTGGGCTGGGTCGTCGAGCAGGGGGACTATATCAGTTAGATCATCTTCAGGTTCCCACTTCCACTCCGTCGGCTCTGTCTGTTACCTCTGATGCCGATTTGTGGCACAGAAGGTTAGGTCACATATCCAGTGATCGACTCCAAAGCGTTTTTCGCTGTGGCGCTTTGGGTCGGGTGTCCTTCTCCCCTCTCTCTGTCTGTACTGGGTGTCGATTAGCAAAGCATCTTGCTCTTCCTTTTTCCACTAGTGTTTCTCGTTCCAGCGCCCCTTTTGATCTCGTGCACTCTGACGTATGGGGTCCTGCTCCAGTTGCCTCTTTTACTGGTTTTTTGTATTATGTGAGCTTCATAGATGATTACTCCCGCTGCACCTGGGTCTATCTCATGCGTCGCCGCTCCGAGATTCCTCATATTTACAGAACCTTCACCACTATGCTTCACACCCAGTTTGGTCGGCGCATTAAGACTTTTCGGTCTGATTGTGCCCAGGAGTATCTCTCCTCTGAGATGCGTGAGATCCTTCAGACTCACGGCACTCTTCACCAACAATCGTGTCCTCACACCCATGAACAAAACGGAGTCGCCGAGCGCAAACATCGTCATGTCCTCGAGACAGCACGAGCTCTCCTTCTGTCTGCTTCTGTTCCACATTCCTACTGGGCTGAAGCTGTCCTGACCGCTGTTCACCTTATCAACATCACTCCGTCCTCATCCCTCTCTGGTGTTTTCCCGTACGTGCAGCTTTACTCCACATCTCCTGACTACTCTCTTCTTCGTACCTTTGGGTGCACGTGTTTCGTCCTCCTCCCTCCCCATGAGCGCACCAAACTCTCTGCTAGGTCTGTTAGGTGTGTTCACTTAGGCCTCAGTCGGGAGCACAAGGGCTATCGGTGCTACGATCCCTTGGCTCGCCGGATCCGTGTCTCTCGCCACGTCTCCTTTGTAGAGGATGTCCCGTACTTTTCCACTGAGTGCAGGGATCTTCCCTCACCACTTACGTCATCTTCTACGTCGTCACCCCCTCTCCACATCCCCTTCATACCTCCGTATCCTGCTTCTACGCCTACCTTTCCAGTTGAGTCTCCTCCACCACCTCCACCTCCACCTCCCTCGTCTCCACCACCTCTCTCGTCTCCACCACCTCCCCCGCCACCTCCCTCTCCACCATCACCACCGCCACCACCTCCTTCGTCTTCCTCGACACCTCCACCACCACCTGTTACTCGTGTATATGTTCGTCGGTCTGCAGCTCCTCCTCCAGAGTCGGTTCTCACTGGTACTCCCTCGCCTGATGCTGCTGCCCCCTCCTCCCCGGTCGTGGATCCTGCTCCTGTTCGGCGCTACCCAGCGCGCGAACATCACCCTCCTGACATATATGACTACTCTCCTGACAGGTTTGGTTACTCTGCCTTTCCCTCTGACTCTCCTGACTCCTCTGGCTACTCTGCCAGTGCCTCCTATTCGCCATCTTTTCAGGCTTTTCTTAGTGCTATCCACACCCACCGGGAGCCCCAATCGTACCGTGAGGCAGCTTTACACCCAGAGTGGCGGCAGGCCATGTCAGTTGAGCTTGAGGCTTTTCAGCGGACCCAGACATGGGATTTGGTGCCTTGTCCCTCAGGTGTGGTGCCTGTTAGCTGCAAGTGGATATTCAAGGTCAAGATTCGACCTGACGGATCCATTGAGCGGCACAAGGCTCGCCTCGTTGCTCGTGGCTTCTCCCAGGAATATGGGATTGACTACGAGGAGACGTTTGCTCCAGTTGCTCGGATGACTACTGTGCGCACCCTCTTAGCTGTGGCAGCTGCTCGAGGGTGGCCTCTCCATCAGATGGATGTCACCAATGCGTTTCTCCACGGTGATCTCTCCGAGGAAGTCTACATGGCTCCTCCTCCGGGCACTTCAGTTCCTCCAGGGCACGTGTGTCGGTTGCGCCGAGCCATCTATGGGCTCAAGCAGGCCCCTCGTGCCTGGTTTGAGCGATTCCGCAGTGCAGTTCTGGCCGCCGGGTTTGTTGAGCGTCACTCCGACTATGCCTTGTTCACTCGCTCCTCCAGTCAGGGCATTGCAGTTCTTCTCCTCTATGTGGATGATATGATCATCACTGGGGATGACAGTGCCACCATCGCCTCTCTCCAGCGGCACCTCCAGAGTCAGTTTGAGATGAAAGATCTGGGCTCTCTTCGCTACTTTTTGGGCCTTGAGATTGCCCGGTCAGCTCGTGGT
>OX393551.1:69059855-69117355 GCA_947650365.1 Chamaelirium japonicum | reverse complement strand
TGCATGTGCAATATCCGGTCTGGTGATGCAAAGATAGACGAGCTGACCAACTATCTCCAGGTATCTAGTGGGATCTGAGAGAAGCTCACCATCAGCAGGACGGAGCTTCACATGAAGCTCAAAAGGAGTGTCAACTGTACGACAGTAAGAAAGAGCAACATGATCCAAGATGTCAGCCGTGTACTTCTGCTGAGAAAGCAGAATCTCTCGAGCACCTCTAGCAACCTCCAGTCCAAGGAAGTAGCTCAAGATCCTTCATCTGAACTGACTCTGAAGATGCTGCTGAAGAGGCCGTGGCACCAGAATCGTCACCAGTAAGGATCATGTCATCAACATAAAGAAGGACGATGGCCCGGCCTTGAGGGGAAGTCCGTACAAACATAGAGTGATCTTGGAAGCTTTCCATAAAGCCGATCTCAGTAACTGCACGAAGAAAACACTCAAACCAGGCACGAGGAGCCTGTTTGAGGCCATAAATAGCCTGACGGAGACGACAGACGTGCTGAGACCAGGAGGAGGTTGTACATAAACAACATCGGAGAGATCACCATGAAGAAATGCATTCTTCACATCCATCTGAAGCAGGGGCCAACCTCTAGCAGCAGCAACAACGAGGAGGGTTCGAATGGTGTTCATCTGAGCCACCAGAACAAAAGTCTCGTCATAATCAATCCCGTACTCCTGAGTAAAGCATCTAGGAACAAGGTGGACCTTATACCAATCAATGGAGCCATTAGGGCGACACTTGATCTTGAAAACCTACTTGCAGTTAATGGGCTCAACACCATCAGGCAGAGGGACAACCTCCCATGCCTGAGTCTGCTCAAAGGTCTGGAACTCCTCAGCCATAGTCTGCTGCCATGCAGGATACTGCAGTGGCTCTCTGTAGGACCTGGGCTCTTTGTCAGTATTAAGGGAGGTAAGGTAAGTAGTGAACAAGGGCATGTAGGAAGTGACTGCAGTAAAGCCAAAACGGTTAGGAGAGTAGCCTAAGTGGTCGGGATGGCAGCGCTCGCGCTGGGGATAGCGAGGAGTGCTGGGATCCACATCCGGTAGAGGAAGGCTGCTCGAGGTAGACGGTGTACCAGAGGAGTCACTATCAGACGAAGATGTAACAAATAATGGGGCAGACTGACGATGGCGAGAATACACCTGAGCAAAGGGTGTAATAGGTGAAGGGGACAATGGATCCAAGGGAGTGGAAGGAGACACAATAGAAACATCAACTGAGACAAAAGGAGAAGAAGAAGGAGGGGCTACTACTGTAACAGGAGGTTAGGGCTCAAGAGCAGGAGGATAGGGTGTCGGAGAAGGAGCCTGTGGAGACCCGAAGGAAGGAGCGGTAGGAATCTCAAGAAAGTTGAGATCTTGAGACATAGCAGAGTAATAGGGAACATCCTCGACAAAGGAAACATGTCGAGAGATGTGAAGACGACGAGCCAAAGGGGTTATAGCAACGATACCCTTTGTGCTCAGAACTAAGCCCCAAGAGCATACACTTAGTGGACCTAGCCGAAAGCTTGGTGCGCTCATGGAAAGGAAGGACAAAACACGTGCACCCGAAAGTACGCAACATGCTGTAGTCAGGAGGGGTGCCATAGAGGCGCTCATGAGGAGAAATACCATAGAGGACTGATGAAGGGGTGATGTTACTGAGGTTGACAGAGGTCAAAATGGCCTTTGCCCAGAAGGTACGAGGAACGAACGAGGAGAGAAGCTGAGCACGAGCTGTCTCAAGGATGTGATGATATTTCCGCTCCGCAACCTCGTTATGCTCATGAGTGTGTGGACAAGATTGTTGGAAGAGAGTCCCATGGGACTGAAGAATAGAACGCATAAAAGAGGATAGGTACTCATGGGCGCAATCAGACCGGAAGGTCTTGATATGAGCATGGAATTGAGTATGAACCATAGCGGTGAAGGTCTGATAGACCTCAGCAATGTCAGATCGCTGACAAAAAAGATAAACCCATGTGAAACGAGAATAGTCATCAATAAAACTAACATAATAAAGATAACCGTTCATAGAAGATAAAGTTGCAGGACCCCAAATATCGAAGTGCACTAGATCAAAAGGACTACATGACCTCGACAAACTAGAAGAAAAGGGGTTAGCTGAATGCTTAGTCAACTGAAATCCCGTACAAAAAGAAAGAGTAGAAAAGGAACCTCGGCCTAAAGCTCCGGACTGGAAAAGACTTTTAAGCCGAGATTCAGCCACATGACCTAATCTCCTGTGCCACAGGTCGGCTTTAGAAGAGACAGCACCACAAAAGACCGAAGGAGAGACAACAGGTAGATGAAGCAGGTGGTATAGTCCGCCAGCCTTACGAAGCAGCATCAATCCTCTGTCCCGAGCGTGGATCCTGTACAACACACGAAGAGAAAGAAAAAGTGACTGTCAGGCCGGAATCACACAGGCTGCTAATAGAAATTAAATTCATGCAAAGCTGAGGTGCGTGCAAAACAAAAGGTAGAGAGAGAAGGCCAGTAGGGTCTGAGGCGATAGTGATGGACCCAGTTTGCTAGATGGCTAAAAGGAAGCCATCTGCAGCGTGGATCAGAGGAATGCATGAGGCAGGTGAGCATGTGGTAAGGATGGAGTGGTCCAGGGTCATGTGGTGAGAGACCCCAGAGTCCATAATCCAGAGTGTAGAGGTACCCGAGGTGGCAGAGAAGACAGAGGGTCTAGAAGAGCCAGAGGCAAGCTGTAGAAAGAGCTGCTCAAGTCACATCTCAAGGAGCTGAAGACGATTCGTCGTAGTAGAATCAGCAGTAGGGGCACTAACAACTGCAGAGTAGGTCGACCATGGGTAGGTGGTCCGACACGCTTCTCAGGATGAAGCTGGCAATAGGAGTTGACCGTGTGTCTTGACTTGTCACAATGGGTGTACCGCCGAGTGTCAAGCGGGCCACCGGACGTACCAGGGGAACGGGAGGGACCTCGAGAGAGCGGAGCAGTGGAAGTCGGTCTAGGAGGTGGAGCAACAACAAGAACACCCTCAAAATTTGAAGGTGCAGAGGTCCAACGAGCTGCAACGGTGCGAAGACGGGTCTTCTCCGCATAAGCTCCGCAACGGTGGCATCGAGACAAGGAAGGGGATCCCTATGGATTAACTGGCGAGGGGAGAGAACTCAAGGCGAAGAGCCATCAGAAACTGGTAGAGCTGTCGCCGTTCTCGAAAGAACTGCAGCTCACGCCAAGAGGCACTGACTCTGGATACCTCTAGCAGAGGAGGCTCCAAAGCCTGGAGCTCACGCTAGTAGCCACGCATAAGGATGTGAAACTGCTGAATCGTCTGCTCCCCCTACTGAGCAGATTGAGCTTGAGAGAGAAGTTGATACTCTCGGGCCCCACTATGCTCCACAAAGCGCTCCACAATTTGAGCCCAGAGCTTTGTTGCGGTATTAAAGGTGACCAGGTCAGTTCGAAGCGAGCGATCAACCGAGGCAACCAGAAACGCCCGGACACGACGATCACACAGGTTCCAGATGTCAGAGGACTCAGCTCCAGAGGTTTCACCAAGTAGGGGTGTTCATCGGTTCGGGTTGACCCTCCAAACCGAACCGAACCGGTCTATTCGGTTCGGTTTGGATCGGGTATTCTTGACCGTTTGGTTTGGTTCGGTTCCAAAAAAAAAAACCCCGCTATGGCCGGTTCGGTTCTGGGTTGTGATTTTTTTAACCCGAACCAACCCAACCCGAACCATTGGTACTATAACCTCAGTAGTTACTACTATACAGTGTACAGTCTCACTAATATTGTACATTACATGGTGGTGACCCCAATTACCACCATTCGATGCATTCAAAACTTTCAAGTGTTCAGCGGTGTGATGAAACTAAAAACCCACATAATTACTAGCACCCCCAAATCCCAACTTATGAAATATCTCAAAAGTGAAAAATTAAGGGTAATTCTATAGGTGCAAATAGCAGCATCCAAAGTTAAAGGCTTAAAAATAAAATCTGAACCAACTCAGCGGCTCAACCATTCATGCCTCACGGTGTGATGACAAGCGATTTGAAAGACCTGCATAACCGAACCGAACCAAACCGAACTTTTTCGGTTTGGTTTGGTTCAGTTTTTACGAAGGAATGGTTTGGTTCGGTTCCATTTTCTAGAGAACCGATCAACTTCGGTTCGGTTCCAAATTTATCAAAAAACCGAACCAACCCGAACCATGAACACCCCTATCAGCAAGAGCAGGTGTAGAACCATCAAGATGCCCATACAGAGCTCGGCCGTCCAGGACACTCCGGACGGTGGCAGACTACGCAGTCCAGTCAGCAATCGTGACCAAGGGAAAGTCAATCGAGATATGAAGTCCCTCGTCTGCTCGAGTGGTGTCGTCGAGAACTGTACATATGTTGTCTACACAGGAGTCTCCATCGACAATTGATTTGAAGAAGCCATCGAGAGCTGCAGAAGACGCAGAGACTCGGTCGACAGAAAGACGCGCTACGTGGCGTGGGTAGCAAGGAGTTGGCAGGCAAGGGCGAGCCGGTAGAAAGACCGACAGGACTGCAGAAAAGGTCGACGGACTGCAGGAGGCAGGCAGCGGGTTGCAGGAGGGGTTGACGGAACATCGACAGGCTGCATGAGGGCCAACGGATAGTCGGCGGGATGCATGAGGTCCGACAGAGGGCTGGTGGGCTCAGGCGGGTTGCAAGAACGGCTGGCCGGTTGTAAGAGGGCCGACAGATAGTTAGCGGGCTGTAGAAGGCCACCGGCGAGCTGCAGAAGGTCCGGCGAAGGACTGGCGGGCTGCAGGAGGGTCGACGGATAGTCGGTGGGCTGCAGAAGAGCCAGCAGCAGGCTGCAGAAGGTCTGACGGAGGGCTGGCGGGCTGCAGGAGGGCGGACGGATAGTCGGCAGGCTGCAGGAGGGCCGGTGGCAAGGTACAATCGGGCGACACTCCCGGAGCGGGCCTAGCTCTGATGCCATGTGACAACATGCTCGAAAAGAACGACCTTTTGGAGGGAGGAGAGCACAACGGGTATACAAAGACAATGGTCTCCCCTCCCATTACCGATGTGGGACAACCACTCAATACCCATCCGCACGTAGAGCGTGTTTCAATGGAGACCTACCCGCACTAGGAGAGAGGCGTCAGCGGGTGCGGTAGGGTCACTTGGGACTCTCCCGGAGCTGGCCTACTCCGGGAGCGGCTCCCAATTGTGCGTTGCCAGCGGGTATATGAAAACTATATCTCTGCTCCCATTACCGATGCAGTACTAATCGCTCAACAAAGATAAACGACATCACATTTAGGAACATCCTTATGCACCCATCATTTTTCATCTGATTTACTCAAAAAATAGGGTTGTTCCCTAGTGTAACTAGATTGCATTCCCCATATTTCTTCTCCAACAGTTATTGGTAAGTTTAATGAAGCTTACTCATTATATTTTGCAGACATATATGTTGATACTTCTATTTCTGCTTGCCTCATCACAACATTGTCATTATAAGATGCTAAGTTGTCTTGATAACTGCATATATGGATTTTCTTGGTCCAAGTTACCTAGGAGGTATGCCATTACCACTTACAATAAATTCTGGTAAAACTATCGTTCATTCCAGGATACCTATAAAAAAATAACTCACATCTAATGCTGCATAGCCTGCATACTGTTTGAAGTCTACTATAATGCAATAATGGGCCAAAATATCTAGAGTCTACATAAATTTAGTACAATATTGCTAACATTACATTTATTTTACAATATGCATGGTAAATTCTAATATGTCATTAGTATTAGCCTATTAGGTCACATTTTCTGTTTTTGCATAATACTTCTTGAGAATAGTCCCACATCGGTAAAGGGGTGGGAGTTCCATGTCTTAATATGCCATTGCCCCCTCCCTCTCATCATCGGTTTTGAGGGGGCACGGGAATCGTAACATGGTATCTGAGCTAGGTCCCACCCTGTTTCTCCTCTATTTGGTCCCGTCGCACCGTCTTTCAACCTCCGATCGAGATCTTCTCCCTCCCTCCGATCGAGAGGTGCTCTGCGTGTGGGCGGGTGTTGAGAATAGTCCCACATTGGTAAAGGAGTGGGATTGCCCCCTCCCTCCCATCATGGGTTTTGAGGGAGCACGAGAATCGTAACAATACTTATTGATGAAATAAAATAAAACGTATCTTACAAGTTCACAAATGAACTTGATACTCATACACTTGATACTCATACACTGGTCTATCTCAAAATTTCATGAAGAAACCTAAGGACTCATTAAATGTAGTAGCCATGAGACCCATGACAATTATGGAACTTAATGATGTCTGTCCAAATCCATAATGCATCAGATTGGATGTGTCCAATATGATCTCAAGGTATGCTTCTTTTTGTTTATCTCTCGTTGCTACTTTTTCTCTAGACAATCTTAACTAAGTTGTTTAAGTGCACAATATGTTGTTATATTATTGTTGATGTTCCCTCACATTTACAGTTATGCCATTTTGAAGCTAATATTTATAATTTTGAAGTTAAGTTTTTCTCTACACTCTTAGTGAACTTTTTCTCTCGAATATTTTACCATTTTGAAGCTACTATTTATAGATAGCTAGATGATGATAGTATTACCTTTATTAGCAATTCATGTTGTATCTTATAGCCTTTTCCTTATCTTTTTCAGTTAGACATGAGATTGAAATATTGGGGTCTTTTTCACATCCTCACATCATAAGGCTATATGAGGTTATAGAGCTGACGTATAAAATTTATCTTGTAATGGAGTATATGAATTGTGGAGAATTATATGACTATATCACAGAGAGGGGACGGCTAGAAGAGGATGAGGCTCGCTATGTCTTTCAGCAGGTAGGTCGACAAGAAGTTGTGGCATATATTACTATTTGTTGGGAATGATTAAACAAAATAGGTGACTAGTTTTCTACTTGATGTACATGTTATCTGCGGTGCACTCTATCCTTATATGAACAGTTTCTTCTTGAGTCTTGAAACATGTCTTAATCATTGAATTATTTGTCCACAATGTTAATGTTATCCAAGTAATACCAAAATTACTGTCCTAATATTTTAATTCATAAAATTTATGCTAGTCTACTATGTGGGAACAGGTTATATCCGGTGTTGAATTTTGCCACCTGAATATGGTGGCTCACCGAGACCTTAAGCCAGAAAATCTACTAGTGGATTCCAAAGGAAATGTTAAGATTGGGGATTTCGGCCTCAGCAATATAATGCGCGATGGTCATTTTCTTAAGACAAGCTGTGGCAGCCCAAATTATGCTGCCCCTGAGGTACTATGGATATTTTTAGCAAGAGCTAGAACACACATTAGCTTTCTTCAGGTGTATGATGTTCAGTTACAGGGTCTAACTCCACAAAATTATCTTCCAGATCCTCTCAGGTGAACTATATGCTGGACCTGAGGTTGATGTTTGGAGTTGTGGTGTCATTTTATACACTATTCTTTGTGGAAGGCTTCCTTTTGATGCTGAAAACATTCCCATTTTGTACAAGCAAATAAAGGTACAACACTTAATAGCATTAAGTTCTTTATTACATTATTCAAATTATACTTATTGAATTCACCTTCTTGACAGGATGGACTGTACATTCTTCCAAATCATTTATCTCCTGGAGTAAGGGATCTGATTCCTCGGATTCTTACTGTTGATCCTATGTCAAGAATCACAATTTCTGAGATCCAAAAACATCCTTGGTTCCAAATTCATCTTCCGCGACATTTATCTGTTCCTGCAGAACAAATAAGAAAGATAGCAAATAAGGCATGTCCACTATTTTATACTTTCTCAGCCCATAGAACTTTATATGTTCATGAATTGGTCTGGTAGAATATATCTTCGAGAAATTGCCATTTGGTAGAGTAATGGAGGAACACATCTATTTTTTGACTTCTTTTCCACATGGTCTTGTTACAGTATCTCAAAATTTTGTTTTCTACTACTGAGAAATCTGTTCCATATTGCCGCCTTTTCTATCCTCTAACTCATACTAATCATAACTAGTAAGTTTAATTTACCACTCAAGTTCAGTTGACAACTTTGAACTTTCCATTGGTTGATTTAGTGTGCTCCTCCTCTCCCTTCGCTCTAAGAGAGAGAGAGAGAGAGGACGTCTAGGGTTCCCCCTCATTGGGCTTTGACGTCCATGGCTGATTGATAGACATGGAGGTTGTCGATAGGGATGGTGGGGAGGAGGTCTTTCTCCCCCGCTGCTCTATCTCTAATATCTTTCGTGGATCAAGTTCTCTCTCGAGGAGCCGTGTCTCGATGCCATGGATAAAGATCTAGCATTTGAGGATCAGTGGCTGGTTTGGTGGTCGGGGCACAGAATATCGTGCACGTGGTGGATTCTCACTCGACCATGATTTGCGATTGGGGTGGAGGATGGTGGTTTCCCACCCCCCCACCCCACTGTTGAGCTCGAGGGACACCAAGTGCTCGATGTGTTGTCGCATCAAATGGATGTTGTTCCGCTTGCATCCTCGAATGGTTTTGTGCCGAAAGTCACTGTGGAGGCCTCAACTCAGAAATCTGCTTCAACCAGAGCTTGGAATGACGTGTGTGGTGGTGCCCACCCAAATTCCAACCTTTCTCATGAGTTTATTGCTTCCGAGGTTGAAGATGGAGTTCACATCACTGTTTGCTTTGTTGATGAAGTCTAGGAAAACTTGGAGGGTTGGGCGCACTCGTTGATCGAGTATGTTCTTGGGAGGAAATCATACTTCAACAAATCCAAAGACACATGGAGAAACTGTGGAAGACCAAAGGAACGTGTGTTCTCTTCTTGCGTGAGAACGACCATTTTCTCTTCAAGTGCAAGACGAATGTTGATTGCCTGAAGGTGCTTGAAGGAGGGCCTTGGTATTTTGAGGGCCACCTTTATAGAGCTAAAGCGTTGGCAGAGTGGGTTGAAGTGTGAATGTTATGCGTTTGACAAAATCCTCGTGTGGGTTTGGATGCCAGACTTCTCAATGGAGAATTGGTCTAGATGCTCTATTAGCAGAGTTGTGAGTATAATGGAAAACTGTTGTACGTTGATCGTCCAACAACAACCCAAGGTCGTCTCTCCTTTGCACGTTATGTGGAGATTGGGGTGAATGACACTCTCTTAGATATTGCTCAAGTTTGTGTCAAGAAGCGTAGAGCAGATGGGGAGGTAGATGTTAGGAGATGACGGCTAAGGTTTGGAGAGAATGGAATCAATCTCATTGAGGGATTGAAGCCCAATATATATGTACATGTATACACACACAACCCGACCCGACTGTACATATAACCCGACCCATCTCTATACATTAACACTCCCCCTCAAACTCACGGTGGATCATGGACCGAGAGTTTGCCGATAAAATGCCGGAAGTGAGCAATCGTAAGGGGCTTCGTCAGAAAATCAGCAGTCTGCTCCGATGATGGAATGAATGACAAGGAGATGGTGTGGTCTAGAAACTCCTGGCGAACATAGTGACAATCAACCTCAATATGTTTTGTTCGCTCATGGAAGACCGGGTTGCTAGCAATCTGAATAGCACTTCGGTTGTCACAGAAGAGAGGCGTCGGCCCGGATATCACAACTCCCAGGTCGAGTAGAAGACGGCGAAGCCAGACAATCTCTGCGGTGGTGGAAGCCATAGCCCTGTATTCGGCTTCGGTGCTGGAGTGAGCAACAGACTACTGTTTCTTGCTTCGCCAAGAAATGAGTAAATCACCAAGGAACACACAATATCTGGTAGTAGAACGGCAAGTGGCTACATCTCCTGCCCAATCTGCATCGGAGTAGGCACGCAGCACCAACAGAGAGGTGGAGGGAAAAAGTAGTGAGCGGGTGATGGTGCCTCGGAGGTAGCGGATAATCCGAAGGAGTGCTGCATAGTGAACCGAACGAGGAGCCTGAACGAACTGACTGACAATGCCAACAGCATGGGCAATGTCTGGCCGAGTCATAGTGAGGTAGACAAGCATCCCATCTAGCCTCTGGTAGCGGGAGACATCCTGGAGTGGCTCACCATCTGTAGAAAGAAGCTTCAAATTGATCTCCATGGGTGTGTCAGCAGTGCGAGAGTCAGTAAGAGCAACATCAACAAAGATGTTGGAGATGTACTTTTGCTGGGAGACCAACAGACCACGAGCTGATCGGGCCATCTCGAGGCCTAAAAAGTAGTGAAGAGGGCCCAGATCTTTCATCTCAAACTGACTCTGGAGGTGGCGCTGAAGGGATGCTATGGTGGCACTGTCATCCCCGGTGATGATCATATCATCCATATAGAGAAGAAGAACTGCAATACCCTGACTGGAGGAGCGAGTGAACAGGGCATAGTCAAGTGGCGCTCAACAAACCCGGCGGCCAAGACTGCACTGCGGAATCGCTCAAACCAGGCACGAGGGGCCTGCTTGAGCCCATAGATGGCTCGGCACAAACGACAGACGTGACCTGAAGGAGCAGGGACGCCCGGTGGAGGAGCCATGTATACCTCCTCTGAGAGATCACCGTGGAGAAATGCGTTGGTCACATCCATCTGATGTAGAGGCCACACTCGGGCAACTGCCACAGCTAAGAGGGTGCGAACGGTAGTCATCCGAGCCATTGGAGCAAATGTTTCCTCGTAGTCAATCCCATACTCCTGGGAGAAATCACGAGCAACAAGGCGCGCCTTATGCCGCTCAATGGACCCATCAGGTCAAGTCTTGATCTTGAAGATCCATTTGCAGCTAATAGGAACCACGCCAGTGGGACAAGGAACCAAATCTCACGTCTGAGTCTGCTGAAAGGCCTCAAGTTCGACTGTCATGGCCTGTTGCCATTCTGGGTGTACAACTGCCTCACGATATGATTGGGGCTCCCGGTGGGTGTGAAGAGCTGTAAGAAAGGCCTGGTAGGACGGAGAGTAGGAGGCAACAACAGAGTGTCCAGAAGTGTCAGGAGAAACAGGAGTAAACACAGTAACCAAACATGTCAGGGGAATAGTCATATCTGTCAGGAGGGTGATGTTCGCGCGATGGGTAGCGCCGAACAAGACCAGGATCCGCGGCCGGAGAGGTGGGAGCAGCTGCAGGCAAAGTAGTACCAGTGGAGACAGTCTCAGTGGGAGGAACTGTGGAGCGACGAACGTAGACACACGCGTGACAGGTGGTGGTGGTGGAGGTGACGGGGGAGATGGGGGAGAGAGAGGTGGCGTGGGAGGTGGTGGAGACGAGGGAGGTGGAGGTGGAGGTGATGGAGACAGGAGAGGCGAGGAAGGTAGAGGAGGCTCAACCGGGAAGGTGGGCATGGGAGCATGATACGGAGGTAGGAAGGGGATGGTGAGAGGGGGTGACGACGTAGAAGATGACGCAGGTGGTGAGGGAAGATCCCGGGACTCAGTGGAAAAGTATGGGACATCCTCTACAAAGGAGACGTGACGAGAGACAGATCCGGCGAACCAAGGGATCATAGCACCGATATCCCTTGTGCTCCCGATTGAGTCCTAAGTGAACACACCTAACAGATCTAACAGAGAGTTTGGTACGCTCATGGGGAGGGAGGAGGACGAAAAACGTTTGTGTCAAGAAGCGTTGAGCAGATGGGGAGGTAGAAATAGTGATGATTATTCAAACCCTCAAGTCTGAATGGAAGCCGCTGAAATGTGACTTTTGCAAAGTGTTCGGGCATTCATCTAAGGATTGCTCGGCTAAAGCTTCAATCTAACCCCTGAAGTCTTCGGCCATGCCTAAGATCAAGCAGATGCCAAATCTCTCTACCAAACGACCACATGAGGTCCATCTAAAGGTCCCTGGATCTCAGTTGGGGGATCAAGGAAAAGGTAACGACCTCTGCACCCTCCTAATTCCATTTTAGTCTCGGAGTCTAAATTTCATATCTTGGGTGAGGAAGAAAATGTTGGATTGATGGAGGAAGCCAGTTGTTAGATACCCTCGCACCTCAAAACCCGGGTTGTAAGAGGAGGTCCACAGTGGGTATATTAAGCGGGTGTTGGGTGCCTCCCTCATCGATGTGGGACTATCCGTTAACACTCCCCCTCACGCAGAGCACGCATGGCAAGGATCCTCCCACGCGGAGCACGCGTGGCAAGGCACGATCGGTGGGGAGCACCCGGAGTGGGAGCAGGAGATGGGCTAGCTCTGATACCATGTTAGATACCCTCGCACCTCAAAACCCGGGTTGTAAGGGGAGGTCCACAGTGGGTATATTAAGCGGGTGTTGGATGCCTCCCTCACTGATGTGGGACTATCCGTTAACACCAGCAAACAGGACCAGTTTGCAGCCATACCCTTGTTAGTAGAGGAGAATCATGTGTTTGCAGAAGCAATGCTGGATGTCAATCTAGTCCTGGCTATAAAGCAGTTTAGTGAGGCCGACTTGGTCGACTTAGGCCAAGATGAGCAAGTTGGTGATGAGGAGGGCATTGAGGTGCACTTCTCGGTGGAGGTGACCGTAATTCCTTTCTCTGAGGATCTTGGGGTGATTGCTAACGATGAATTCAATGAGCCAGTCAAGAGTTGGCTGGATAAGGCGGTTGAGATAATGTGCTGCTTAAATAATACAAGGGATGATGGTCCATTTAGAGGAGAAGAGGATGGGGTGCATCCGACTTTCCAGCATGAAGTGGATAAACCTGACCAAAGTTAGTACGAAGGAGTGTACGACAAATTTTTTTTTTGAGAAATCCCTCTTAGTGAATGAGAGGGGGGGGGACGGGTTTCGTCTTGACCCCTACCAGTTTATTAAAAGAAGACGAATATACAAACTATGCCTAAGAGGAACCATACACTCCAAAAAAGGAACCCCGATCACCATGACCAAACTCAAATAGCCCAAAAACTCTAAACAAGAAGAAACAAAAGACCCTAGGTCTCAAGATTTTGAAGCTCTCGACCTTTCCAACTTACGGATATGAGCTAGAAAAGACTTCGTACCCTCCACCTTACTCGAGAATTCGATTGACGAAGCTATATTGAGAATAGTGTTGTCCTCCAGCATATTATGAGGTAGGTTCTGCTCCTTATCATCAAAGGCTGACAATTGATTCCGAAGATTCTGGAGAAGAGAATCCGAATTGTCTTGTCCCGATTGTTGAATAACCACGATTGGAGTCGAGTAGTTTGGAGGTCAGATCTCCTGTGTGGGTGGGGTTTGTGGGGGTGGTCAGCTGTGTGTGCCTGGTTCAAGAGCTCTGGCTTTGGATCGAAGCTGATAGGAGATGGCGGCTAGGGTTTGGAAAGAATGGAATGATCTCTATTAAGGGACTAATGCCCAATATATATGTACATCAATAACACATGAACCCGACCCGACTATACATAAAACCCGATCCATCTCTACACATTAACACTTCCGCTCAAACTCACGGTGGATCATATACCGAGAGTTTGCTGACAAAATGCCTGAAGCGAGCAATTGTAAGAGCCTTCGTGAGAAAATCAGCAGTCTGCTCCATTGAATAAATGAATGGCAAGGAGATGGTGTGGGCAATGAACTCCTAGCGAACATAGTGACAGTCAACCTCTATATGTTTTGTCCGCTCATGAAAAACCGGGTTGCTAGCAATCTGAATAGCACTCCGGTTGTCACAGAATAGGGGTGTGGGCTCGGAGATCACAACTCCCAGGTCAAGGAGAAGGCGACGAAGCCAGACAATCTCTGCAGTAGTGGAAGCCATAGCCCTGTATTCGGCTTCGGTGCTGAAGCGAGCAACAGACTCCTGTTTCTTACTGCGCCAAAAAATGAGGGAGTCACCAAGGAACACACAATATCTGGTGGTAGAACGGTGAGTAGCAACATCTCCTGCCTAGTCTGCATAGGAGTAGGTACGCAGCACTAGAGTAAAGGTGGAGGGGAGAAGCAAAGAATGAGTTATGGTGCCCCGGAGATAGCGAATGATCCTAAGTACTGCGGTATAGTGAATAGATCGGGGAGCCTGAACAAACTGACTGACAATGCCAATAGCATGAGCAATGTCAGGTCTAGTCATAGTGAGATAGACTAGCATACCAACCAATCTCTGATATCTGGAGACGTCCCGAAGAGGCTCACTATCTGTAGGTAGGAGCTTCAAATTGAGCTCCATGGGTGTGTCAGCAGTGCGAGAGTCAGTGAGATCAGCATCGGCAAGAATATCGGAAATGTACTTTTGTTGGGATACTAACAAACCACGGGTCGAGCGGGCAATCTCAAGGCCAAGGAAGTACCGAAGAGGGCCCAGATCTTTCATCTCAAACTAACTCTGGAGGTGATACTGAAGGGTCGCTATGGTGGCATTGTCGTCTCCAGTGATGATCATATCGTCCACATATAGTAGCAAAATAGCAAGACCCTGATTGGAGGAGCGGGTGAACATGGCATAGTCAGAATGTCGCTCTACAAATCAAGCGGCAAGAACTGCACTACGAAAGCGCTCAAACCAGGCACGAAGGGCCTGTTTGAGCCCATAGATAGCCCGACGCAGACGACAAACGTGCCTTGGAGGAACAGGAACTCTCGGTGGAGGAGCCATATATACCTCCTCGGAGAGCTCACCGTGAAGGAGCGCATTGGTGACATCCATTTGATGGAGAGGTCACCCTCGAGCAGCTGCCACAGCTAAGAGGGTGCGCACAGTAGTCATCCAAGCAACTGGAGCAAAAGTCTCCTCGTAGTCAATCCCATACTCCTGGGAGAAGCCATGAGCAACGAGGCGGGCCTTGTGCCGCTCAATGAAACCATCAGGTCGAGTCTTGACCTTAAAGATCTATTTGCAGCTGACAGGCATCACGCTAGAGGAACAAGGAACCAAGTCCCACGTCTGAGTCTGCTGAAATGCCTCAAGCTCCGCTGTCATGGCCTGTCGCCACTCTGGATGCAAAACTGCCTCACGGTACGACTGGGGCTCCCGATGGGAGTGGAAAGCAGTAAGAAAGGCCTGGTAGGACGGAGAGTAGGAAGCAACAACGGAGTGTCCAGTGGTGTCAGAAGAGGCAGGGGTAAAAACAGAATAACCAAACATGTCAGGGGAGTAGTCATATCTATCAGGAGCGTGATGTTCGCGCGAAGGGTAGCGCCGAACAGGACCAGGATCCTTGGCTGGAGAAGTGGGAGCAGTTGCAGGCAAAGTAGTACCAGTGGAGACAGTCACGGTGGGAGGAATTGTGGAGCGACGAACGTAGACATGCGTGACAGGTGGTGGTGGTGGAGGTGACGGGGGAGACGGAGGAGGGGGAGGTGGTGGAGACGGGGGAGGTGGAGGTGGAGGTGGAGGAGGCTCAATCGGGAAGGTGTGCGTAGGAGCAGGATACGGAGGTAAGAAGGGGATGGTGAGAGAGGGTGACAGCGTAGAGGATAACGTAGATGGTGAGGAAAGATCCCTGGACTTAGTGAAAAAATACGGAACATTCTCTACAAAGGAGACGTGACGAGAGACACAGATCCGGCGAGCCAAGGGATCGTAGCACCGATATCCCTTGTGCTCCAGACTGAGTCCTAAGTGAACACACCTAACAGACCTAGCAGAGAGTTTGGTGCGCTCATGGGGAGGGAGGAGGACGTAACACGTGCACCCAAAGGTATGAAGAAGAGAGTAGTCAGGAGATGTGGAGTAAAGCCGCTCGTATGGGGAAACACCAAAGAGGGAAGAGGACGGAGTGATGTTGATGAGGTGAACAACGGTCAGGACAGTTTCAGCCCAGTAGGAATGTGGAACAGAAGTAGACAGAAGTAGAGCTCGTGCTGTCTCGAGGACATGACGATGTTTGCGCTCGGCAACTCCATTTTGTTCATGGGTGTGGGACACGACTGTTGGTGAAGAGTGACGTGAGTCTGAAGGATCTCCTGCATCTTAGAGGATAGATACTCCTGGTCACAGTCATACCGAAAAGTCTTAATGCGCCGACCAAACTGGGTGTGAAGCATAGTAGTAAAGGTCCTGTAAATATGAGGAATCTCGGAGCGGCGACGCATGAGATAGACCCAGGTGCAGCGAGAGTAATCATCTATGAAGCTCACATAATACAAAAAACCAGTAAAAGAGCCAACTGGAGCAGGACCCCACACGTCAGAGTGTACGAGATCAAAAGGGGTGCTGGAACGGAAAACACTAGTAGAAAAAGGAAGAGCAAGGTGCTTTGCTAATCGACACCCAGTGCAGACAGAGAGAGGGGAGGACATCCGATCCAAAGCGCCAGAGCGAAAAACGCTTTGGAGTCGATTAATGGATATGTGACCTAACCTTCTGTGCCACAAATCGGCATCAGAGGTAACAGACAGAGCTGACGGAGTGGAAGTAGGAACCTGAAGGTGATCCAACTGATAAAGTCCCCCTGCTCTACGACCCAGCCTAACTCTTTGACTTGTCCGCGGATCCTGCACAGAACAAGAAGAAGTAAATGTAACGATCAGGCCCGAGTCACAAAGAGAACTAATAGACATTAAGTTAATGTTTAAGCGGGGAGCGAGGTGAACACGAGGTAAGGTTAGGCGACCAGTGGGATCGGAGGCAGGGGTGATGGATCCACACTGCAAAATGGGTAGACGAGTCCCGTCAGCAATGTGGATCCCCAGGTGGGTGAGAGCAGGGCTACAATCCGTGAGTATAGAAGGATCGGAGGTAAGGTGGCAGGAGGCACCCGAGTCGAAGATCCATGGATCAGTAGTACCCGGAGAGGCAGAAAGACTGTGATCTGTCGAAAAACTGGTGGAGGCGAGGTATCGAAACAGTAACTCCTCAAAGAGCTGGAGGCGGTCGGAGTAAGACCGATACTGAGCAGGAGTGGTGACAGGCGGTGCTGGAGTAGAGAGATCAGCAGCAGCAGCAGTCCTGCCATTATGGCGGAGGGGACCTTGACAACGTCCAGAGTCGATTGATGTGGTGGAGGAATGTGGCCCGAGGATACCATCAAAACGAGGAGACGGAAGATGATCAGCTACTGTGTATAGGCAGTATGAGAACCGAGAGATGCTGTAGGAAGCCATACCCC
Organism: Chamaelirium japonicum; assembly: GCA_947650365.1. Classification (NCBI taxonomy): domain Eukaryota; kingdom Viridiplantae; phylum Streptophyta; class Magnoliopsida; order Liliales; family Melanthiaceae; genus Chamaelirium; species Chamaelirium japonicum. Next base: position 69,100,412 of record OX393551.1, on the reverse strand, counting down.
TAAAGTACGGGGGTGAGCCGGCACAAGGGAGGTCCTGGGCAGTCCGGTACAGAGGAGAGGGGGGGCCTGCGGTGGAGGAGAAGGTCGGGGGGGGGGGGGGGGGGGGCTGTGGTGGGAGGAGGGCTAGGGGAGGGAGGGCTGCGGTGGCGGAGCGGTAGGGCGATGGGGGGTGGCAGGGGGTGCAGCAGGGGGCGGTGTGGGTTGCAGGGTGGACAGGAGGGGGCGGCGGTGTTTCAGGAGGTGCAGGAGGGGGCGTCGGTTGCTTCAGGAGGTGTAGGAGGGGCGGCGGGGGCTTCAGGGGGTGCAGGAGGGGGCGACGGGGGTTGCAAGAGGTGCAGGAGGGGGCGGAGGGGGCTTCAGGAGGTGTAGGGGGGGCCGGTGAGAGCTTCAGAAGGTGCAGGAGGGGGCGGCGGGCTACCGGAGGGGGGAATCGGGTGCAGGAGGGGCTGTCGGAGGTGGAAATCGGGTGCAGGAGGAGGCCGAAGGGGCTGCTGGAGTGCTAGAGGGGCTGCCGGTGCAGGTGAAAAGGGAATCGGGTGCAGGAGGGGGCTGGAGGGGCTACCGAAGGGGGGAATCGGGTGCAGGAGGGAGTTGGAGGGGCTGCCGGTGCGAGAGGAGCTGTTGGGGAGCTGTCGGAAGGATGAAGGAGGAGGAGGTGTAGGCCTGATGGGATGCAGGACGTGAAGGCCGGAGGAGGAGGAGGAGGTGCCGGAGAAGGAGCCTTCACCGCGGAGAAACCCTAGAGCTTTGATACCATGATAGGAGATGACGGCTAGGGTTTGGAAAGAATGGAATGATCTCTATTGAGGGACTAATGCCCAATATATATGTACATCAATAGCACATGAACCCGACCCGACTATACATAAAACCCGATCCATCTCTATACATTAACAGAAGCGATGCCCTAGCTTCACTAGAATATGCCCCAAGATTTGCCAGATGAGGGCTGCGACGCATGGTCGATGGCCAATGGGTTGTAGAAGATCCGATGAACCAGGCAAAGTTGAAGGTGCATGACAATTGATTCGAGCACTCGGGTCCTATTCTTTAGAATCTTCGGGGCAGATGTTAACTCTTGACAAAGAGAAGCAAACCCTCCCGCTTAACTTCTTTCTGGACACTACCATCCTTGAAATTGCATCGTTTCTCAGATTCTCGCTTCCTATTGAGGTGGAGGGTACAAAGTCTATACTCGGTCATATCTGTGAGTTGAAAGGTCGAGAGCTTCTCAGTCTTGAGATTTAGGGACCTTATTTTCTTAGTATAGGGTGTTTTGGGCTGATAATGTTAAACCTTTATTTGTTGGGGTTCTTTGGAGTTGTGAGGTTCCTTTTAACCATTGCTTGTAATACCAAATTTTGCAAACTGAGTAAATGCCAAAGTGGAAAGTTGACGCAGATCTGTGTAGAACATGGCTAAACCCTGAATTTAATTTGCTTGAGTTAGTTTCCTGTTTCAGAAGAATACATTGGGTTTCCTTATTTTCATTCCAGCCTGGTGTAATGTCTCTAAAAACAGCAACTTGGATTTATTATGAATCTTTCTGGAGAGCATTAACAATACTATAGATTATTCAAAGATATTAAGAAATTCAAAAAATTATACCATCCATTTCCGTTTGTGTTCATAGACGATCCCATTTGGCAACTAAAGCCTTGTTGCTGTTATAGTGTTATATATAGGGGTGGTAATGGATCAGATCCTACATGCATATGAATCTGAATAACACTTGTATGATCCAAATGGTATTCATATCCAATAAGGAATGTGGGAGCCAAACCCGCACCCGCATTAAAATACTAATCAGTTTTCAGATTTGGATCCATGTCCACTACGGGATACATGAACAATTTTGGTCTTGAATTTTAACAAGATGTGAATAAGCCTATAATCCGCAGCCCACAACTTACAATATGGATGGAAGAATAACTGCAAATGCCCAATGCACAAACTACGATGATGTGATTGTAAACAAATAACTAGTGGATAGAGATTCTAAGAAAAGCTTGATGGGACAAAAGGGTTGTCAAATGGAAGAACCCTTTGATTACTTCAAAATCTTGCAAATATCATCTGTACCTATGTAAGATATCTGCTCTTTCTCCTCTCTCTCTCTCTAATACACACACACACACCCCAGTGGAAGCATGTGTTGATCGGCATTCAACGAACATCTTTGGTGCGACACGCAACGGGTACCTTCGGCGCAGCACGCAGCAAAGGCCTTCGGCCCAACACGGCCGGTATGCGTGCATACCCATGCAACTTGTGTAGTGCTAGTGCCTGTTGGCACGACAGCGGCACTCCGCCGCCTCCAGCAGCCACGGGTTAGCACCTCGCAGGCCACCAATGCCTCGCGGGCTGACCTACTGCATACTTATTTTAATTTTTATATAAAAATATTTTAAAAATAAAAAACATCGGCATTCCTCCGCTGCCTTTGGTGGCCACGAGCACCCTCCGACGAGCCCGCGCGTTCGACCAGCATCCCACGAGCCAGCAACACCCCGTCGGTCATCCCGCTGCGTTCGGCAAATCCTAAATCATGAGCTACCCATCCCTTTAAGTAAATGCAGACAGAATTCAAATGATCATTTGTCGTCGTCTATTGGTGGAAAAAGATTAGACAACCCTGGATCAGGTATTAGGCCTACAACAAAAAATGAAAAAGTAACATTCGAAAGTTTGGTTCAGATTAAAAGATAGAAACCTAAATCTGGTACAAATTTGGGGGGGAAAAAAGAAAGAATGAAAAATAATTGACCTTCAATCCTCACCGTGCATGTTGATCGTGTGTCATCGCCAATCGGGGGAAAAAGATTGACAACCCTAGATCGGTTATTAGACCTACAACAAAAAAAAAGAAAAGAAAAACAATATACATTCGAAGCAAGCGATGTAAATTTGGTATGGAAAAAAAAGGAAGTACGAAAAAAAAGAGAGAACATTCAAAGCAACCTATATTGGGTAGAATTAGGCCTGAAAAAAATTTGATCTTCAATCCTCGCAATCGTGTTGTCAATCGTCCTGGATCTGATAGATTTAGGACTGCAACAAAAATAAAGAGAAACGTTTGAAGCACCCTAGATCGGGTAGAATTAGGCCTGCAATATATATTTTTTTTCCGAACCACCCTATATTGGGTTCGAATTTAGGGATAAAAAAGAAGGAATAAAAAAAAGAAACGTGATGTTCGAGAGGGGCAGAGTACAAAAGCACGTGTGCCGATCATTCCATCCCCCTCTTTGGCGAGAAAAATGGTGTGTGTGTGTGTGTGTGGTGGGGGGGGGGGGGGAGACTCGCTGCTGTTCCATTATAGAAGAAGGGAGGGGGGGAGTCAATCAGGCCCCTTCCCCTTTGCTTTTGATCCATCGGAGAAGAAGAGTGAGGAGGGGGGGGGGGGGGGGAGCCCTCTCTAGGTTACAAAAAAGGAAGGTGGACGGTCGGACGGGTATTGCCAGATATGGAGTGACGAGGGTGAGCATTATGCGATTTGGGAGGAGAGGAGATCGTACTCTCTCTCTCTCTCTCTCTCTCTTTCCTTTTTTTACAAGTAAAGGGATTCTAAATCAGTCACAACCTTTCGTTTATCTCCCTTCCTATCTTGGGGGGTTTGAATTTTGAAAGGCATGTGAGAATTGGCGTCCGATGATGCTTGTCCCATCAACGACCAGGTTTATTCCGATGTTTTTGTTGATGAGGAGTTTTTGAGGATAGTATAGTCGTAATTATTGCGAACAGACTTAATATGTTATATCGATACACGCATGCGCGCATAAAGGTTTGGGAATTCAGGTTCGGATTCGAGCTTGAGAAAAAACGAACAAGCTCCGGTTAAAATGCAAAAATCAGAAAAGAAAATTACAAATAGGAAACCATTACATAATGACATAAATAAGTCGAGAAATCAATTTAGTTCAACAAGAAAGATAAATCTTTTCTTTCAATATGCCTTGATTCAGCAAGCCGATTATGTTCGGGTGTTTTGCTTCAGGCCAAAACACGAACCGGTTTGGGTTCAAACGAACCCTCAGACTGTGATATATATGAAATTATGAACTATATCAGGTTGTTGGTTTTAGATCCTGACTTATCCCGATTCGGATCTGAAATATGATTCGGATTCTTTCTTTGATTCATACCCTATCCAATAACGTATCAAAACTAGTTGTGTACCATCCTTTTCCATATATTCTTGGCATTGACAGAGATGGAATTTATACATGTCTATAATTTTATGACCATTTGGAGCCCCAATAAATAACCAAGATGGATTACACTATCCAATTGTGACACAGTCAATTTATAGCTACCATAGCTATAGCCAAAAATCATTATCTAGTCCTTAGTGGTCCACAAATGCGAACTTCTTTTATCCTATCCAGGACCAAATCATCCTTCATATGGATTCTCTTTAAAATCCTCTCTCACTTCTTATGGACTGTTATTTTCAGTCCCTAATCTTTCTTTCCTAGAATTGTTGACCCAACACCCTCCCTCCTATTTTTGGGCCGAGGCGACATTGGATGGATCAGTAGTTTATGTTAGACCATAAAGTATAGGTTCGATATCAATGAACCAGATCGAGTAGACTAAGCCATATCTGGAAAGACAATGGACTAATAAGCAGACCTTTTGATAGTCCCTATTTGGTGAAACAACTTAACCAGCTTAGGTGATGTTAAAATGACGAATCTGCTGTTTCATCTTGGAAAATCCTTCTTCAATGGTTTAATTGAATGAAACATGGTGCTACTTTGTAGATGTGTCTACCATTATTATATATCAACTGTACATGCTATGTATCCTTTAGATATTGTGGTATGCTTACCATTGTCGTAAATGTGCCACCTTATAAAGTCCATTGCTTAGGACCATGATCGTAATTAATGGACATGAAAGGTATGCTCCTTTGCAACTCTAGTTGTCCATATAACCTATTGTCATAGTTCTTAGGGCATCCATGATATCTCCAGTGTGATTGCCATAAAATGAAGTCATTTGACCCTGTTACACTATTGGAGTGAAGTAGTGCGTCGTCATACTCTTGCTTTTATTGTTGTTAGAGATGTTCAGTAGAATTATTTGGGATCTGGTGCTCACAACATCACTTGCTAGAAAGTTACTGTAATACAACAGACAGAAGTTTTTGGGCCGCCCTTCCATAGTGGGTCTTGCACTAAATATATGGTTACCCAACGGGTGTCTCACCAATATTCAGCATTTATCCTCTTCCTTTAGAGTGACAGTAAATGAACCACTGTCTCAAACGGCCATCCATCTTCAGTACTTACTGATTTTGTTTGATATAACCCTTGTTATCGTTTACATATGGCCCTTTTCCCTTTAAACTCTCCTCGTAAATTTTAATAAATCTATTATAAGAACACCTTTTATGTTTGAATGAACTTGAACAAACCATTTTCAAACACTTGGCGCTTGTTCTGATTCTCAGTCGTCAAGGCAATATTTTTTTGGTCCTTTCGAACGAGTTCCATGATGATTTGGGCTTCTCTTCTTTGTAGCGTAAAATACATAATAGTTGGTTCTTTGTGCACAACCGACCCAAATGAAACCAACTAAAGCTTTATCATCACCATCACCATCATCATTATTTAGGTCTTATCCCATTAAGATGGCATCGACTCTGGAGCACAACTCTAGTTAAGAAGGCTTCAACCTAATGTAAACCTACTAAGATTGGTGCTGATTGCCGAGAGAGAGGGCACACCAAAAAACCTAGAATGCCAGCTGGAGAGTTAGGAGATATACCTTGTTGGTTGTGTATTTTAAGCTCATGCAATTACAAAGCAACCCTCCAAATTTCTTGTAGGCAGGGAAACAATCTAGACGAAGAAGATAAAATGCAAGACTGATATCGAGAATTGCATTCATTTGTGTCATAAACTATAAGCCAAAGAGCTACAGTTAAAAAACATCCATAAATAGGTAAAATCAATTATTTTTTTAATCAAGTAGGGAATCAAGGATGATGTTCCCTATAAATCCATTTCATTTTTGGTGCATAACAAACTTAGGCGGAAACATTAATGCACATACAAGAGAAGTCGAGATTGAAGAGAAACATAAGAGAGGGGATGAAATGGGAATTCAAGTCTACTAACAACTTGGAGTGAATCCTAAATCCCAAAGAGAATTAGCCACTAAAGTGAGAGAGAAGAAAATTAACTAAGAATTTCTTTAATTAATTCAACAACCTCAACAATGCACCATCCATACTTGTTACCAAAATACCCACAAGGAAAAGTCATGACCTTGAGGACCTTTTTTTATTTTTCATAATATGAGTCAAAGAAGCGGATTCACGTGAAACCTCTTTCCTTAGTTCTACGGACTGGGAAAAAAGATATCACGAGACTATCTCATAAAGATAGGATTATACTTTTTTTTCCCTTTATTTTTTCCTTTTAGGGTTGGCAAAAGATGGGTCCAAATTCCTAGAAAATAGGATCATTAAAAATAGGATTTTATTAATTGACTATCACACATAAAGATCCCTAAATTATGGAATTTAGACCGACTTAAACTTAATTCCTAAGAAAGAACATTTTAGTTTCTAAATGATTGGAATAAGTGGCATGCCCTTCTTTTCGTTCTCTCCAATTCAGATGCAATGTTAAGGTGGTCAAATTATACCTTTTTCCAGTTCTTCCTTATAATATTTCTTGACCTTTAGATCCCAAGATTTCTAAGAAGATTCAAACTCATAAAAACTACTTAAAGGAAGTGAGTAAAGTATAATCTAAATCAAGCATCAACTTCGCCCAAATTAACCTTCCATAACATAGCTAGTGTAACTTATTAACTAATGTTTTCTACCCACCAACTAGCCATTTCTGTTCCTTGGCATGCCCCTCTGGCCAAGTTGTGTTGGCCAGGCTTTAAGCAATAATCTTAGAGGGTTGACGTCAGCTTGACACTTAATCAGAAAATTCTTGTCAATTTTCCCTATAGTTAACCCTATCTTGATGAGATAGGACTTGGATTGTTAGGAGATGACGGCTAGGGTTTGGTGAGAATGGAGTAGTTCTCATTGAGGGACTAAAGCCCAATATATAAGTACATGTATACACATAGAATCCGACCCGACTGTACATAGAACCCACCCTGTATATACATTAACACTCCCCCTCAAACTCACGGTGGATCATGTACCTAGAGTTTGCTTATAAAATGACGAAATCTAGCAGTCGTCAGGGCCTTTGTGAGAAAATCAGCAGTCTGCTCTGTCGAGGGAATGAACGGCAGGGAGATGATGTTGGCAAGAAACTCCTGCCGAACATAATGACAGTCGACCTCGATGTGTTTGGTCCGCTCATGAAAAACCGGATTGCTAGCAATTTGAATGGCACTCCGGTTGTCACAGAATAGCGGTGTAGCCCCAGAAATCCGAACTCCCAAGTCGAGTAGAAGACGTCGAAGCTAGACAATCTCTGCAGTGGTGGAAGCCATAGCTCGGTATTCGGCTTCGGTGCTGGAGCGTGCAACAAACTCCTGTTTCTTGCTGCGCCAAGAAATGAGGGAATCACCAAGGAACACGCAGTAGCCGGTGGTGGATCGACGAGTAGCAATATCTCCAGCCCAATCTGCATCGGAGTAAGCACGCAGAACCAGTGGAGATGTGGAGGGAAACAACAGCGATCGAGTGATAGTGCCACGGAGATACCGAATAATTCGAAGGACTACTGCATAGTGAACCGAGCGAGGAGACTGAATGAATTGACTGACAATACCAATGGCATGGGCAATGTCAGGCCTCGTCATGGTGAGATAAACGAGCATCCCAACCAGTCGCTGATAACGAGAGATATCCTGGAGAGGCTCACCATTGGTAGAGAGGAGCTTCAAGTTGAGCTCCATAGGCGTGTCAGCAGTACGAGAATCAGTAAGAGCAGCCTCGGCAAAAATATCAGAGATGTACTTCTGCTGGGAGATCAACAATCCTCGAGCTGACTGGGCAATTTCAAGGCCAAGAAAGTACCGGAGAGGGCCTAGATCCTTCATCTCAAACTGGCTTTGAAGGTGACGCTGAAGGGAAGCTATGGTAGCACTGTCATCCCCGGTGATGATCATATCATCCACATATAGAAGTAGCACAGCAATACCCTGACTGGAGGAGCGGGTGAACAGAGCGTAGTCAGAGTATCTCTCGATAAACCCAGCTGCCAGAACTGCACTGCGGAAACGCTCAAACCATGCCCGAGGTGCTTGTTTGAGCCCGTAGATAGCACAGCGTAAACAACAAACGTGCCCTGGAGGAATTGAAATGCCCGGAGGAGGAGCTATATATACTTCCTCGGAGAGGTCACCGTGAAGGAACGCATTGGTGACATCCATCTGATGGAGAGGCCACCCTCGAGCAGCTGCCACAGCTAAGAGGGTGCGCACAGTAGTCATCCGAGCAACTGGAGCAAACGTCTCCTCATAATCAATCCCATATTCCTGGGAGAAGCCACGAGCAACGAGGCGGGCCTTGTGTCACTCAATGGATCCGTCAGGGCGAGTCTTGACCTTGAAGATCCACTTGCAGCTAACAGACACCACGCCTGAGGGACAAGGCACCAAATCCCATGTCTGGGTCCGTTGAAAAGCCTCAAGCTCTACTGATATGGCCTGCCGCTACTCTGGGTGTAAAGCTGCCTCACGGTACGACTGGGGCTTCCGGTGGGTGTGAAGTGCGGTAAGAAAAGCCTGATAAGCTGGAGAATAGGAGGCAATGGCAGAGTAGCCATAGGAGTCAGGAGAGTTAGAGGTAAAGGCAGAGTAGCCAAACCTATCCGGAGAGTAGTCATATCTGTCAGGAGGGTGATGTTCGCGCGCCGGGTAGCGCCGAACAGGAGCAGGATCCACGACCGGTGAGGAGGGAGCAACAGCATCAGGCGAGGGTGTACCAGTGTGAACCGACTCTGGAGGAGGAGCTGCAGACCGACGAACATAGACATGAGTAATAGGTGGTGGTGGTGGAGATGACGGGGGAGAGGGAGGTGGCGGGGGGGGGGGGGTTGGTGGAGACGAGGGAGGTGGAGGTGGAGGTGGTAGAGGAGGCTCAACCGGGAAGGTAGGCGTAGGAGCAGGATACGAAGGTAGGAAGGAGATGTTGAGAGGGGGTGACAACGTAGAAGGTGACGTAAGTGGTGAGGGAAGATCCCGGGACTCAGTGGAAAAGTACGGGACATCCTCTACAAAGGAGACGTGGCGAGAGACACGGATCCGGCGAGCCAAGGGATCGTAGCACCGATAGCCCTTGTGCTTTCGACTGAGTCCTAAGTGAACACACCTAACAGACCTAGCAGAGAGTTTGGTGCGCTCATGGGGAGGGAGGAGGACGAAACACGTGCACCCAATGGTACGAAGAAGAGAGTAGTCAGGAGATGTGGAGTAAAGCCGCTCGTATGGGGAAACACCAGAGAGGGATGAGGACGGAGTGATGTTGATGAGGTGAACAGCGGTCAAGACAGCTTCAGCCCAGCAGGAATGTGGAACAGAAGCAGACAGAAGTAGAGCTCGTGCTGTCTCGAGGACATGGCGATGTTTGCGCTCGGCGACTCCGTTTTGTTCATGGGTGTGGGGACACGACTGTTGGTGAAGAGTGCCGTGAGTCTGAAGGATCTCGCGTATCTCAGAGGAGAGATACTCCTGGGCACAATCAGACCGAAAAGTCTTAATGCGCTGACCAAACTGGGTGTGAAGCATAGTAGTGAAAGTCTTGTAAATATAAGGAATCTCGGAACGGCGACGCATGAGATAGACCCAGGTGCAGCGGGAGTAATCATCTATGAAGCTTACATAATACAAAAAACCAGTAAAAGAGGCAACTGGAGCAGGACCCCACACGTCAGAGTGCACGAGATCAAAAGGGGCGCTGGAACGGGAAACACTAGTAGAAAAAGGAAGAGCAAGGTGTTTTGCTAATCGACACCCAGTGCAGACAGAGAGAGGGGAGAAGGACACCTGACCCAAAGCGCCATAGCGAAAAACGCTTTGGAGTCGATCACTGGATATGTGACATAACCTTCTGTGCCACAAATCGACATCAGAGGTAACAGACAGAGCCGACGGAGTGGAAGTGGGAACCTGAAGGTGATCCAACTGATATAGTCCCCCTGCTCGACGACCCAGCCCAACTCTCTGACCCGTCCGCGGATCCTGCACAGAACAAGAAGAAGAAGTAAATGTAACGATCAGGTTCGAGTCACAAAGAGAACTAATAGATATTAAGTTAATGTTTAAGCGGGGAGCAAGGTGAACACGAGGTAAGGTTAGGCGACCAGTGGGATCGGAGGCAGGGGTGATGGATGCACACTGCGAAATGGGTAGACGAGTCCCGTCAGCAGTGTGGATCCCCATGTGGGTAGGAGCAGGGCTACAGTCCGTGAGGACAGAAGGATCGGAGGTAAGGTGGCAGGAGGCACCCGAGTCGAAGATCCATGGAGCAGTAGTACCCGGAGTGGCAGAGAGACTGTGAGCTGTCGAAGAGCTGGTGGAGGCGAGGTATCGAAACAGTAACTCCTCAAAGCGCTGGAGGCGGTCGGAGTAGGACCGAGACTGAGCAGAAGTACCCGGAGTGGCAGAGAGACTGTGATCTGTCGAAGAGTTGGTGGAGGCGAGGTATCGCAACAGTAACTCCTTAAAGTGCTGGAGGCGGTCGGATTAAGACCGAGACGGAGCAGGAGTGGTGGCAGGTGGTGCTGGAGTAGGGAGATCAGCAGCAACAGCAGTCTCGCCATCATGGCGGAGGGGATCCTGACGACGTCCACAATCGACTGACGTGGTGGAGGGACGTGGCCCGAGAATACCATCAAAACGAGGAGACAGAGGGACTCGACGAGCAGCGACTGTGTGCAGGCAGTATGGGAGCCGAGAGATGCTGTAGAGAAGGGGTGCGGCAGGGCGTCAGGGGGTGCAGGAGGGGGCGGCGGGTGCTTCAGGGGATGGCGGGGGGGTCGGAGGGGCTGCAGGGTGGGTTCTGTTGGAAGAGGAGGGGCGCGAGGTGCTGCAGGAGGTGCAGAAGGGGGGCGGCGGGGCTTCAGGAGGTGCAGGAGGGGGGTGGCGGTGGTTGCAGGAGGTGCAGGAGGGGGCGGCGGGGGCTTCCGGAGTGCTGGAGGGGCTGCCGGAGTGGAGAATCGGGTGCTGGAGGGGCGGCGTGGGCTGCAGGAGGTGCAGGAGAGGGCGACGGGGGCTTCTGGAGTGCTGGAGAGGCTGCCAGAAGGGGGAATCGGGTACAGGAGGGTGCTAGAGGGGCTGCCAGAGGGGGTAATCGGGTGCTGGAGGGGCTGCCGAAGTGCTGGAGGGGCTGCCGGAGGGGGGAATCGAGTGTAGGAGGGTGCTGGAGGGGCTGCCGGAGGAGTCGCCTTCATCGCGAGAAACCCTAGAGCTCTGATACCATATTAGGAGATGACGGCTAGGGTTTGGAGAGAATGGAGTAGTTCTCATTGAGGGACTAAAGCCCAATATATAAGTACATGTATACACATAGAATCCGACCCGACTGTACATAGAACCCGACCCTGTATATACATTAACATGGATGATGATCATGTTTCAAAGGCAAGATATGATAGGATTCATGAATGCAAACGATGCAGGTGATTTGAAGTTTTAAACAAACAATTGTCTACTACAACTGCAAGCATATATTCACTCTTGTAGGTCGACCTATTAGTTGGAAAGCTATTTTCAATCGATCCCTGCTTTATCTACAACTGAAGCAGAGTACATGGTTACATTGGAAGTTTCAAAGGAAGCTTCATGACTAACAAGTTTGGTAAGGAATTGGAATTGAAGTAAGAAGGCTTGGAGCTATATAGCGATAGTCAAAGAGCTATACACTTGGAGAAAAATCAACTTTACCATTCCTAGACAAAACACATTGATAAGAGATTTCACACGAGTAGAGAATGTTTGAAGAAAGTAAGGTGAATTTGATGAAGATTGACATGGAGAACAATACTTGATATGTTGACAAGTGACGACACAAATTTAAAACATCGATTAGATTCTATCAATCTTTCACATTATTGAAGATGGGATGAACATCCTAGGGTGTGGATATGGGTATCTTACATGAAGATGCGAAGCTGCATGTGCTGTACTAGTGATTGGCCCTTATGAAGCCAAGCAACTATAAAGTGTGTCATTTGGCCAAGTATTACCACAAAAGGCAATGAAGCCGCCTAAAAAAAGCCAAGGTGGAGATTAGCCTTTATGGTATTTATATTGATAGCGGCTATATCTGTTATCTTTCTTCCTCAAAGTTCACTCTGAATCTTCTATATTCTTGCTTACATGAATATTTGTATTGATTAACCCATAAAATCATATGAAATATCTGTTCTCATCATTTGTTAGTTCCGCTGTACGCTATTTCACAAACAGATTGACGAAGGCATACTTCAAGAGGTTATTAAAATTGGCTTCAGTCGCGATGATGTGATAGAATCCATTCAGAACAGAAAGCAGAATGAGGTAGCTCTGCTTATAATCTCTATTTTCATTTTGCTATATGTCTGAGGCACGATAGTGATGCTGATCATTTGGGATATGCAGGCAACAGTGACATATTATTTGCTATTGGACAAGAATTTTTGTTTTTACACTGCCTACCTTGACTGTGGAGGCCAAGAAAGTTCAGTAAGTTTAGCATTTTTAGAACGGACTGTTTCATAGAAAGGAACTTATTCATTTTCTTATTTCACAAACAAATTGGCTTCAGTCACATCTGTTATTTTTCTAGTTATATTTGTAAGAAAACCTTTCTTCGCTCTAGATTCACTGAATCACGTTCAGTTCATCATAGATGTTAGATTGTATATCTATGATTATTGAACAGGTATTGATTTATTTAGAATGTAGAAATCCACTTGAAATTATCATGTTAATAAAAAAATTTAAAAAGCTAACAAGTGTCATCTTGTTTTTCAGTCTATCCTCTCTATTAAGATTATTCTACTTTATATTGAGTCAATTTGCAGTTTACTCCCAAGTGTAATTCAATTTGGGTCCAAATGGGGTGAGTTTTGTTGGTTGTTGGTGTTAATGTATATTGTAGGTTATACATATGAGTTAGGTGTACATGACTTATTCCCTACACATATATATGCCTATATATTCGTGGCTATTAACCCTAATGAGAATCATCCGTCATTCTCCCAATTGCTAGCCGTCTCTCTCTCTCTCTCTCTCTCTCTCTCTCCCCCTCTCACACCTTCTAGGGTTTTGGTAACATGGTATCAGAGCGGGTTTAATCCCCTTGCCATCCCCTTCCGCTGCCTTCCTCCCTGATCCGGCGACCTTGCCTGCGCTCGCGATGAGCCCGTCGCCTTGTGTTCGAGCTCGCACTTGGCACTCCTGCGCCCGATCGGCCCTCCGTCGGTCTTAGCTGGCCCCTCCAATAGCTTGTCGGCCTTTCGCCTGCCCTCCTACAGCCCGCCGATTATTCGTTGGTCCTTCTGCAGCCTGCCGGTCTTTCGCTGGCACTTCCTGCAGTCCACTAGCTATCTGACGGCCCTCTTACAGCCAGCCGGTCTTCTGCCGGCCCCTCCTGCAGCCCGCCAGCCCTCCGTCGGACATCCTGCAGCCCGGCACCAGCCCTCCTATAGCCCGCCAACTATCTGTCGGCCCTCCTGCATCCTGTTAGTCTTCCGTCGGGCCCTCCTGCAGCCTACTGCCGGCTTCCTGCAATCCGTCGATCATTTTATGCAATCTTACTGGTCTTTTCGCCGGCCCTCCCTTGCTTGTTGACTCCTTGCTACCCGCTCCACGTAGCGCGTCTTTCTGACTTCCTTCCTGTCTCGACTGACTTTCCTTTGGTCACGATTATTGACTGGACTGCGTGGTCTGCCACCGTCCGAAGTATCCTGGACGACCGAGCCTATATGTGCATCTTGATGGTTCTACACCTACTCCTGTTGATATCTCTGGAGCAGGGTCCTCTGTCACTTGGAACCTGCGTGATCGTTGTGTCCGGGCATTTCTAGTTGCCTTGGTTGACCGCTCGCTTTGAGCTGACCTGGTCACCTTTACTACTGCGGCAGAGCTCTAGGCCTATCTCGTGGAGTGCTTTGTAGAGCAGAGTGGGGCCCGAGAGTGTCAACTTCTCTTAGGCTCAGTCTGCTCAGTATGGGGAGTAGACGATTCAACAGTTTCATAGACTTATGCGTGGCTACTGGCGTGAGCTCCAAGCTTTGGAGCCTCCTCTGCTGGAGGTGTCCAGAGGCAGTGCCTCTTGGCGTGAGTTGCAGTTCTTTCGGGAACGACGAAAGCTCTATCAGTTTCTGATGGCTCTTCGACCTGAGTTCTCCCCTCGTGGGACAGCTGATCCATAGGGATCCCCTTCCTTACCTTGATACTACTGTAAATGAGCTTATTGCCGAGGAGACTCGTCTTCGCATTGTTGCAGATCGTCGGACCTCGGTACCCTCCAGTTTTGAGAGTGTTCTTGTAGCTGCTCCACCTCAGCGACCCACTCCCACTGCTTCGCTCTCTCGCAGTCCCTTCTGTTCCTCTGGCGCGTCCGGTGGCCCGTCTGACACTCAGAGGTGCATCCACTGTGGCAAGTCGCGGCACACAGTCGACTCCTATTGGTAGCTTCATCCAGAGAAGCGTGTTGGGCCACCTAATCGTGGTCAACCCACTACTGCAATTGCTGGCACCCCTACTGTTGATGCTGCTACGACGGATCACCTTCAGCGTCTCGAGATGCGCCTTGAGCAGCTCTTTCTGCAGCCTGCCACTGGCTCCTCCAGACCCTCAGCCTTCTCTGCCACCTCGGGTACCTCTGCACCTTGGATTATGGACTCTGGGGCCTCTTACCACATGACTCCAGACCACTCCATCCTTACTGCATGCTCACCTGCCTCCCGCCTTCCTCCGATCCATACTGTAGATGACTCCTCTTTAGCCATCTCGCAGACTGAGTCCATCACTACCGCCTCAGACCCTACTGGTATTCTCTCTACATTTTGTCTTGCACGCACCTCAGTTTTGTATGAATCTAATTTCTATTCGTAGCTTGTGTGATTCCGGCCTGACAGTCACTTTTTCCTCCTCTTTTTGTATTGTACAGGATCCACGCTTGGGACAGAGGATTGGTGATGCACGTAGGGCTGGCGGACTGTACCACCTGGAGTATCTTTAACTACCTGCAGTCCCTCCTTCGATCTTATGTGGTGCTGTCTCTTCTGATGCGGACCTGTGGCACAGGAAATTAGGTCATGTGTCAGAACCTCGGCTTATAAGTCTTTTCCAGTCTGGAGCTTTAGGCCGATGTTCTTTTTCTACACTTTCTTTTTGTACGGGATGTCAATTGGCTAAGCATTCTGCTAGCCCATTTTCTTCTACTTTGTTGAGATTCTGTAGTTCTTTTGATCTAGTGCACTTCGATATTTGCGGTCCTGCACCTTTATCTTCTATTAATTATCTTTATTATGTTAGTTTTATTGATGACTATTCTCGTTTCACTTGGATTTATCTCCTTCGTCAGCGATCTGACCTTCTTGAGGTCTATCAGACCTTCACAGCCATGGTTCGTATTTAGTTCCATGCTTGTATCAAGACCTTCTGGTCTGATTGTGCTCGTGAATACCTCTCATCTACTATGCGCTCTATCTTTCAGTCCCATGAGACTCTTTTTCAACAATCTTGTTCCCACACTCATGAGCAGAACGGGGTTGCGGAGTGAAAACATCATTACATCCTTGAGACAGCTTGTGCCCAGCTTCTCTCCTCGTTCGTTCCTCGCACCTTCTGGGTAGAAGCCATTTTGACCTCTGTTAACCTCATTAACATCACCCATTCCTCAGTCATCTTGGGTGTTTCTCCTCATGAGCGCCTCTATGGCACCCCTCCCGACTACAGCATGCTGCGTACTTTCGGGTGCATGTGCTTTGTCCTTTTTCCTTCTCACGAGCGTAACAAGCTTTCAGTTAGGTCCACTAAGTGTGTGCTCTTGGGGCTCAGTTTTGAGCAGAAAGGGTATCGTTGCTATGACCCTTTGGCTCATTGTCTTTGCATCTCTTGACATGTTTCTTTTGTTGAGGATGTTTCCTATTACTCTGCTGCGTCTCAAGATCTCATCTTTCGTGAGATTCCTACCATTCCTTCCTTCGTGTCTCCTCAGGCTCCTTCTACGACACCTTCTCCTCCTCTTACTCCTGCTCTTGAGCCTTTACCTCCTGTTACAGTAGTAGCCTCTCCTTCTCCTTCTCCTTCCGTCTCAGATGATGTTTCTCTTGAGTCTCCTTTCTTTCCCTTGGGTCTATCATTCCCTTTACCTGTTTCACCTTTTCCTCAGGTGTATTCTCGTCATCGTTAGCCTGCCTCTTTATCTGTTCCACCTTCGTCTAACAATGAATTTTCTAGTACATCGTCTACCTCGAACAGCCTTCTTCTACCGGATGTGGATCCCAGCACTCCTCGCTATCCCCAACACCCACCCCGACCACTTTGGCTACTCTCCTGACCTTTTTGGCTTTGCTGCAGTCACTTCCTACTCGCCCTCGTTCATTGCTTACCTTACCTCCCTTCACACTGACAGAGAGCCCAGGTCCTACAGAGAGGCACTGCAGTACCCTGTATGACAGTAGGCTATGGCTAAGGAGTTCGAGGCCTTTGCACAAACTCAGACGTGGGAGGTTGTCCCTCTACCTGCTGGTGTTGAGCCCATTAGCTGCAAGTGGGTCTTCAAGATCAAGCTTCGTCCTGATGGCTCCATTGATCGATACAAGGCCCGTCTCGTTGCCAGGGGCTTTACTCAGGAGTACGGGATTGATTATGACGAGACTTTTGCTTTGGTGGCTCAGATGACCACCATTCGGACCCTCCTTGCTGTTGCTGTTGCTCGAGGTTGGCCCCTGTTTCAAATCGATGTGAAGAATGCGTTCCTTCACGGTGATCTCTCCGAGGTTGTTTATATGCAGCCTCCTCTTGGTCTCAACACGCCCTCTCAGCACGTTTGTTGTCTCCTTCGGGCTATTTATGGACTCAAACATGCTCCCTGTGCTTGGTTTGAGCGTTTTCGTCGTGCAGTTACAAAGATCAGCTTTGTGGAGAGCTTCCATGACCACTCCATGTTTGTACGGACTTCCTTCCAAGGCAGGGCCATCATCCTTCTCTATGTTGATGACATGATCCTTACTGGTGACGACTCTGGTGCCATAGCCTCTTTTCAGCAGCATCTTCAGAGTCAGCTTCAAATGAAGGACCTTGGTCCCCTGCGATACTTTCTTGGCCTGGAGGTTGCTAGGGATGCTCGGGGGACTCTGCTTTCTCAGCAGAAGTACACGGCTGCATCTTGGGTCGTGCTGCTCTTTCTGATTATTAGATAGTTGACACTCCTCTTGAGCTTCATGTGAAGCTCCGTCTTGCTGATGGTGAGTCCCTATCAGATAGTTGGCCAGCATGTCTATCTTTGCATCACTAGGCCGGATATTGCACATGTCGTCAGTATTCTTAGCTAGTTCATGGATGCACCTCACTCGGCTCATTATGCTGCCCTTCTTCGGGTTCTTTGGTATCTACGAGGCACTATTACCATGTCGCTTCTTTCTCTTCGACCTCCTCTCTGGTTCTTCGTGTATATTCCGATGCTGACTGGACAGGTAACCCGACTACTCGTCGTTCTACTATTGGATATTACCTGTTTCTGGGTGTTGATCTCCTGGAAGAGCAAGAAGCAGCATGTTGTCTTTCACCAGCACTGAGGCCGAGTTTCGTGCAATGTCTACTACTACTAAGGATTTTGTTCATCTACGACATCTTCGTGATCTTGGTGTCGCTACTTTTGGCTGTACAGATCTTCATTGTGACAACAAGAATGCTATTCAGATTGTCAGCAATCTGATTTTTCATGAGCGGACAAAGCACATCGAGCTCGATTGTTAATTTTCCAGAGAGCAGTACGAGGCTGACACTATCTCTTTACCCTATGTGTCTTCTGCAGAGCATATTGCTGATTTTTTCACAAAGTCACATCCCTTCTCCTCGTTTTCGGTTTCTTCTTAGCAAACTCTTAGTGTTTGATTCACCGTGAGTTTGAGGGGGGGTGTTAATGTATATTGTAAGTTATACATATGAGTTAGGTGTACATGACTCATTCCCTACACATGTATATGCCTATATATTTGTGGCTGTTAGCCCTAATGAGAATCATCCGTCATTCTCCCAAACCCTAGCTGTCTCTTTCTCTCTCTCCCTCTCACCTTCTAGGGTTTTGGTAACAGTTGGAGTGTACCAATTAAACACTTAACTGTATCAACAGGTGCTGCTATGTGTAGTTTTTTAGCATTCCAATATGGGTTTATACAAATATACAAAAAAAAGAGAAAGGTTTATACAAGCTAATAGTGATGTATTTGTAGACAGTGCTGCATCTCCAGCCCTTACACTCAAATTTTTACTCAAATCTGTGTAAAAATTTGAATATAAACTCAATATGATCTTGAGTACTCCAGTCCTTACTCAAATTTGAGTAAAACTTAATCTGATACAAGCATTCTAGCCCCTTAACTCAGATTTTTTACTCAAATCTGAGTAAAACTCAAAATTGGATGACACATTTGTAAATAGGAAGGCCCTGGGAGATGACCGTTAGAATTTGGTATGGGATTTGACTATCCCCCGATTTGGTGAAAATTTTAAGTAAAACTCAGTTTGGTATAAGTCCGAGTAAAGGGATGGAGCTATTTTTTTTTGCAATTTTACTTAGATTCAAATATGAGTAACGATTTGAGTAAGGGTTGGAGATACCTCATTTGGTACACCAAAACCTAAAATATCATAGAAAAACAAATATTTTGTTCCCACTACACTAATTCGTTATAGTTTCTGTGACGAATCCAGACCCTTGGATACCCGCCTTCTCACAAAACCGGCTTGTAAGGGGAGGTCCAAGGCGGGTATATAAACAGCTCATCACCCGCTCCCATTACCGATGTGGGACTAACCCGTGTGAGGCATGACCATCTCAACACCCCCCCTCACGTGGGACATGCGTGGCAAGGGCACTATTGGGAGGAGTTCTCGGAGTGGGTCCGCTCGATACCAGTGACGAATCCGAATCCAGACCCTTGGATACCCGCTGCCTCAAAAAACCGGCTTGTAAGGGGAGGTCCAAGGTGGGTATAAAATAGCTCATCACCCGCTCCCATTACCGATGTAGGACTAAACCGTGTGAGGCATGACTGTCTCAGCACCCCCCCTCACACAGGACACACATGGCAAGGGCAATATCTTGAGGAGCTCCCGGAGCGGATCTGGCTCTGATACCATGTGATGAACCCTAGAAGAGACTTCGTGAAGAAGTCAGCTATCTGCTCTGCTGAGGGAATGAAGGGTAGTGAGATTGTCTTGGCCTTGTACTCCTGTTAGGCGAAGTGACAGTCAATCTCGATGTGCTTTGTCCTCATGAAAAACCGGATTGTTAGTAATCTGAATAGCACTCCGGTTATTACAGTGAAGTGGAGTACGCCCGGAGAAAGCAACACCGAGATCACTGTGGAGATACCGAAGGTGGACTATCTCCTTGGTCATGGAGGCCATGGCCCTGTACTCAGCCTCAGTGCTGGAAAGAGACCACTTTCTGCTTCTTGTTGTGCGAGGATATCAGAGAGTCACCAAGAAACAAGCAGTAGCCAGTGGTGGAGCGGCGTGTAGTCGGATCTCCAGCCTAGTCTGCATTTAAGTAGGCTCAAAAACTGAGAGAGGAAGACGATAGAAACAAGGAGCGAGTAACTGTCCCTTTGAGGTACCGAAGAATCCGAAGAAGAGCACTGTAGTGAGCTGAGCGTGGAGTGCAACAAACTGACTGACAATGCTGACAACATATGCAATGTCAGGCTGAGTGATGCAGAGGTAGACGAGCTGTCCCATAATTTGTTTGTACCGAGTGGGATCTGAACGAGGGACTCCATCTGTACGACGAAGTTTCGAGTGAAGCTCAAGAGAGGGTGTCTACTATGCGAGTATCTAAGAGGGCAGCATGGCTAAGGATATCAGAAAGGTACTTCTGCTGAGAGAGCAGAATGCCATCTACACTATATGCAACCTCAAAACCAAGAAAGTAGTGAAGAATACCCAAGTCCTTCATCTGAAACTGGTTCCTCAGGTGCTGTTGAAGACAAGCAATCGCAGCAGTCATCCCCAGTGATGATCATGTCGTCAATGTACAACAATAGGATTGTCCGGCCCTAAAGGGACGACCTCACAAACAGAGAGTGGTCCTGACTGCACTTTGAGTAACCAAGCTTCCTCACAGCAAGGCGGAACCGCTCAAACCAGGCGCGAGGAGCCTTCTTGAGCCCATAAATGGCTCGACGAAGACGACACATGTGCTGAGGAGGAATACGGAGACCGGGAGGAGGATCTATGTAAACAGTCTTAGACAGGTCACCGTGAAGAAATGCATTCTTCACATCCATCTGAAGAAGGGGTCAGCGACGAATGATGGCAACCTCTAGAAGAGCTTGAACGGTGGTCATCTGAGCTATCGGAACAAAGGTCTCCTCATAGTCAATGCTATACTTTTGAATAAAGCCACGGGCCACCACCCGAGCTTTGTGTCGCTCAGTGGATCAATCAGGTCGGTGTTAGACCTTATAGATCCACTTGCAGCTGACAAGCTCAACGTCAGAGGGCAGTGAGACAACATCCTAGGTTTGAGTCTGCTGAAAGGTCTGGAACTTCTTATCCATGGCCTAACGCCACTGAGAACTGAACTGCCTCAAAGTAGGACCGGGGCTTCTGATCTGCATGCACAGCGGTAAGAAAAACAGTAAACTAAGGCGAGTAGCTGCAGACGGAGGCAAAGATAAGCGGTCAGGAGGCCCAATATTGTGGCTAAAGCGGTTAGGCGGGTGCACTGGCGCTGAAGCTAGTGAGGCGAGTATGATCCACGACAGGTGATGACGGAGCAGGCACAGTAGGCAAAGTACCAGGGGAAAACTTAACAACAAGAGAGCCAACATCCTCCAAAGAGAAAGGAAAACAGGAGCAGTCCGGTGAGAGTAGACCTGAGGAAATGGTGAGACAACCCGAGAAGGAGAGATATGCACACACGTAGAGGAGGAAGCCCCAGAGGAGTCCCCTGGAGAAGCTGGGGAAAGTACCGGCAAGTGAGCAGGTGGAACCGGGGGGTTCGGAGGAGTCGATTGAAGAGACTTCGGTGTCAAGGATAGAGGAGAAGAAACTTCTAGGAAGGTGAAATCCTAAGCCTAATGAGAGTAGTAGGGCGTATCCTCGACAAAGGAGACGTGTCGAGAGATACTCAAACGACGAGCAACATAGTCATAGCAACGGTATCCCTTGTGCTCAGTGTTGATTCCAAGAAAGATGCACTTAGCTGTTTAAGCAGACAACTTCGTATGCTCAAGGGGAGGAAGAACAAAACAGGTGCACCCAAAAGTGTGAAGGGGCTATAGTCAGGAGTGTTAGAGAGGAGGCGCTCGTGAGGAGACAAGTCATCCGGAAGAATAACCGAAGGAGTGATGCTAATAAGCTGGGCCAATGTCAGAAGAGCCTCAGCCCAAAAGCATCGAGGAACAGAACTAGAAAGGAGGAGAGCACGAGTAGTCGCAAGAATATGGCGATGCTTTCTCTCAGTAATGCCATTCTGCTCGTGGATGTGAGGACACGAGTGCTAAAAAATCGTCCCATGGGACTGAATAAGACTACGCATAGCTGTAGATATATACTCAAGGGTACAATCAGATCAAAAGATCTTGATGTGCCGACTGAACTGTGTGTGAATCATAGATATAAAGTCCTAATAGGCTTGGAGGATATCTGAGCGATGACGAAGAAGGTAGACCCACGTGTAACGACTGTAATCATCCACAAATGAGACATAATACAAATACCCATTCATAGAGGGAAGAGGAGAAGGTCTCCAAATATCAGAGTGAACAAGATCAAAAGGAGCAGAGCTCCGAGATGTATTCGGGGAAAAGGGAAGGGCTGCAGCTTTTGCAAGCTTGCAGCCAGTACAAGGAGATAGAGATGGAAAAGGACCACATCCGAGAGTCCTAGAAAGAAATAACCTTTTAAGTTGTGGTTCTGATGCATGATCCAAGTACATGTGCCACAGATCAGCATCAGGAGAAGCCGCCCCACAGAACCCAGAAGAAGATGAAGTCGGGGAGTGAAGAAAGTCCATCTGGTACAGCCTGCCTGTCCTACGACCTGCTCCAATCTGTCGACCAGTACGTATATCCTGCACAGAACAAGAGGAGGGTGTAAAGGTCACAGAGCAGCCAAAATCATATAAAGCACTAATAGAAATGAGGTGCATATGAAGTATGAAAGCGTTAAGCACAGAATGTAAGGAAAGGCAGCCTGTGAGATCCAAGGAAGTAGTAATGGATCCAAACTGCGAGATGGCTAGACAAGAACCATTTGAAGTGTGAATCGATAGGAGATGTGTCGCAGGCTGGCAATCGGTTAGCAGTGAGGCATCTGGAGTCATGTGGTGTGAGGCTCTCGAATCCAGAATCCAGAGGGTAGAGCTACCAGATGACTAAAACACTGGAGGGACCATCGAGAGCGATAGACTACTGAGACATTCAAAACTGAGCTATCTCCTCGCGAAGAGACTGAAAGCTCTCAGCCAAGGCCTGAGACGCAGTAGCTGTAGCTGTTGGGGCTGATCGATTACATCCTTGCCCTCGGTGAGTCGGACGCACGACTGTAACAACAAGAGTTGCTGAGCAGGCTGCTGTCCAGAATTCCCTGTAAGCGACTGTAAAGGGGCCCCGTCCAGAATTCTCTGAAGACTGGCTGGAGGAGAAGAGACCCTGGAGGCGACACCATAGGGGGCCATGATCGATGAACCATCGACAAAGTCATCGATAGAGGTGGAGACCACAGGAGGGCCGGATCAGCAGAGATGCGAGGTGTGGACTGGATAATCTTGCGAAGGTTGCAGAGAAGAGGTAGCAAGGAGGTTGGGACCCTCTTCGGGATCAACGGCTCGAAGAGGAGGAAGATTGATGGGCTGGTAACTAGTGCACGAAGAGGAGGTCGCAGGGCAGGCGCACGGAGAGGAGGAAGCAGGGTTGGCACACGGAGAGGAGGCCGCAAGCAGATCGGAGGGAGCAGTGCCGGCTGTGAGGAAGAATCTCAAACGGATTAGAGGTGCAGGCCGGATTGGGCTCACAGGCAGATCAGCGGTCAGGATCAGCACGAGATTAACGTTGACGAGGCAAGGAGGCATGATAGCTGCAGCAAGGAGGCACAACAACTGCACCGAGGAGGTGTGTGGGCAACTGCAGCGAGGAGTCCGGAGGCTCGGTTCGTAGTTGGTGGCCAACGTGCTCCAGGCTTGCGGGCTCTCAGGTGGTGGCCGACGGGCTCACAAGCTCGCAGATGGCAATCAGACGGGCGGGCGGCAACTGGACAGACTAGGAAGAGGAGACGGCCGCGGGCACAGATCCAGACCTGTGGGCTCGCAGGTCGTGGCCGACGATCTCGTAGATGGTGCAGACGACTCACGTTACGTGGGCAAACGGCGCGCTGGTCGGATGTGAGGCCATTGTCTGTGCACTAGACACGGTCGTGATTGGCGTAGAGTGGATCGGAGCTCGTGGTTTGCGGATTTGTTCACCAGGCAACGAGACGAGGGAGAGGAAGCTCACAGACTGATGGAGACAAGGGAGTCGATGATGATTCTGGCGGCGATTAACTTTGCTCGGATACCATGTGATGAATCCAGACCCTTGGATACCTGCCTCCTCACAAAACCGGCTAGTAAGGGGAGGTCCAAGGCGGTATAAACAGCTCATCACCCACTTCCATTACCAATGTGGGACTAACCTGTGTGAGACCTGACCATCTCAACAGTTTCGAAGCATACTCAATGATACTTATAGCCATTACATTTGTCATATCTTTTTTTTTTTTACGAAACCATGGGGGTTCTATTCATGGCGCCTCGGGCCCATTAAATCAAAGTTATTACAATGCAAATTATTAGGCATGATAGCACGCTCTCTTATTTTATGAGAGCTAATACAATCCGGGACAATTATAGACCGGAATGGTTGGATGCTACAGGTATGCTGAGCAAAATTTGATTATGATGAGTTCCTAATTTGATTATAAATCAAATATTCTTTCCATTTTTGCAATCTGAATGGCAAATTTGCTTCCCATTTTTGCAACCTAAATTACCATGTAATTATGTCTTTCCTCATGTGTTTAGGAAAATGGAACTTCAAAAATGCACCAATGGGATTGGTCATCCTTAAATATCAAGAATGTCTTGCAGAATCAGTTGTTTACAAATAATGGGAGAACATCTTCAAGACTGCAATCTCCTATGAGAAGGAATTGGACAGTTGGACTGCAGGTAATTATATTGTTTTATGATCTTGTATAAATGCTTGTTTATATTATTTGTCAACTATGCTAATGTGCTCAAAACCTGTTGATTGATCTTTACAGTCACTCTCCCATCCCTGCGAAATAATGACAGAGACCTTGACAGTCCTCCAGAAGTTAAACGTGTGCTGGAAAAAAATCGGACCGTACAATATGAAATGCAAGTGGGTTCCGCACTTCCTTTCCAGCCGTACAACTGCTGTCCCAGATTTAAATCGTCTGCCATGTGATGAATCCACCACATGGAATGCTAATGGAGTAGATCCAACGTCACAGATTGCTGTCGAGTTTGAGATCCAGGTATTATGACCTCTTACCATCATTCTTGAATCTTATTGTTGTGGAAATGATAAAGACTGTTGACCTGTTCATGGAATGGCTTTTATGCATACTTTTCAAGCCAAATTTTGAAGGAAAAAAAAAAAACGTCTAGGGGAGAAGGCAGAAGTACCGGGAAAAGGTCAGAAAGTTCGGAAAGAGTCGGGAAACAAAGTACAAACAATAGAATTTTTTAAAATATAGATCTTCCAACATGTTTTTTGAGTAGTACATAACTGGATTAAAACATGATTAATCAGGATTAAAACGTGAAAATCTTGTTCTTTTTCACAAAATCAGGACTTTTCAAGAAATCGGGAAAGATCATGTAGCGAACATTTACTGAATAAGTAAATCGTGTTTTAATTACAACTTATTCAAAAAATCTGAGTTTTTCTTAACAAAGCTTTTATGTAACCGACTTACTGATCTGGGATGCCCACGAATGATTGGACAGTATAACCTGACCTTATCACATGCTTAGAAGAAGCTTTATGTGCTCAAGATAAAATTGATAGTATTTAGATTTTAGAGGTAATTCCAAATATTTATGGATATTTATTAAGTCCTTTTAGTGGGAGCATTGATCATGATGGCAGTATTCATTATACGCACCTTGTGAATTAAATTTTGACAAAATAATACATGTTGAGCTTTATTTCTAGAGCACACTAAGACACTATTCACCACCTATAATGTGAATCTTTACTACATACTGTAATAGACGAGCACTTCAGTTATTTCATCTTCATATTTTCCCATAGTCTTTTCATTTAATAAACCATCATCTGTTACATTAGATTTTAAAGGTTCACATACATTTCAAGCATATTTCTGGTTTCCGACATCTTGGGGAGGCAGAACTCTTTCGGTTTCTTGAAAGAGTTTCCCGGGTGTTACCACAATCCTAGGAGAGAGAGAGAGAGAGAGAGAGAGAGAGAGAGAGAGAGAGAGAGAGAGAGAGAGAGAGAGAGAGAGAGAGAGAGAGAGAGAGATGGCTAGGGTTTGGAAGAATGAAGGGCAATTCTCATTAGGGCAATAGCTACAAACTATGCACATACATGTGTAGAGAATGACTCATGTACCTCTAACTCATATGTATAACCTACAATATACATTAACACCCCCCTTCAAACTCACAGTGGATCAAACACTGAGAGTTTGCTAATAAGAAACCGAAAACGGGGAGAGGGATGTGAATTGGTGAAAAAAATCAGCAATCTACTCTGCGGAAGACACATAGGGCATAGAGATGGTGCCAGCCTCGTACTGCTCCCTGGAGAAGTAACAATCGAGCTCAATGTGCTTTGTCCGCTCATGAAAAACCGAATTACTGACAATCAAGCTTAATGTGCGTTGTCGCAATGAAGAGCTGTAGGGCCAGAAAAGCAACACCAAGATCGTGAAGAAACGTCGTAGATGAACAACCTCCTTAGTAGTAGTGGCCATAGCACGAAACTCGGCCTTAGTGCTGGAGAGAGAGACAACCTTCTGATTATTGTTCTTCCAGGAAATCAGAAAAGTCACCCAGAAACAGACAATATCCAGTAATAGACCGACGAGTAGTCGGATCACCGGCCCAGTCAGCATATAATATGCACGAAGAAGAGGAGGTCGAAGGAAAAAGAAGCGACCTGGTAATAGTGCATCGTAGATACCGAAGAACCTCAAGGAGAGCAGCATAATGAGCCGAGTGAGGTGCATCCACGAACTGGCTAAGAATACTAACTGCATGTGTAATATCCGGCCTAGTGATGCAAAGATAGTCCATCTGACCAACTATCTCCTGGTACCTGGTAGGATCTGATAGAGGCTCACCATCAGCAGGACGGAGCTTCACATGAAGCTCAAGAGGAGTGTCAACTGTACGACGTCAGAAAGAACTGCACGACCCAGGATACCAGCTGTGTATTTATGCTGAGAAAGCAGAATCCCCCGAGAACCCTAGCAACCTCCAGACCAAGAAAGTAGTGAAGAATGACCAAGAACTTTCATCTGAAACTGACTCTAAAGATGCTGCTGAAGAGAAGTTATGGCACCAGAGTCGTCACCAGTAAGGATCATGTTATCAACATAGAGAAGGATGATGGCCCAACCTTGGGGGAAACTCTGCACAAACATAGAGTGATCCTGGTAGCTCTCTACAAAGCTGATCTCAGTCACTGCACAACGAAAACGCTCAAACCAGGCACGAGGAGCCTGTTTGAGTTCGTAAATAGCCCAATAGAGACGACAGCCGTGCTGAGAGGGCATGCTGAGACCTGGAGGAGGCTGTATATAAATAACCTCAGAGAGATCACCGTGAAAAAACACATTCTTCACATCCATCTGAAGCAGTGGCCAACCTTAAGCAGCAGCAACAACGAGGAGGGTCCGAATGGTAGTTATCTGATCCACCGTAGCAAAAGCCTCGTCATAATCAATCCTGTACTCCTGAGTAAAGCCCCTGGCAACGAGACGGGTCTTGTACCGATCAATGGAGCCATCGGAATGACGCTTGATCTTGAAGACCCATTTTCAGCTAATGGGCTCAACACCAGCAGACAGGGACATAACCTCCCATGTCTGAGTCTGATCAAAGACCTGGAACTCCTTAGCCATAGCCTGCTGCCACACAGGATACTACAGTGCCTTTCTGTAGGACCTGTGCTCTCTGTCAGTGTGAAGAGAGGTAAGGTAAGTAGTGAACGAGGATAAGTAGGAAGTGACTGCAGCAAAACCAAAACGGTCAGGAGAGTAGCCAAAAGTGGTCAGAGTGGCGGCGCTCGCGCTGGTGATAGTGAGGAGTGCTGAGATCCACATCTGGTAGAGAAAGGCTGCTCGAAGTAGACGACAAACCAGAGGAGTCAAGGTCAGACGAAAGGGTGACATGCAACGGGTCAGGCTGACAACGACGAGAATACACTTGAGGAAATGAAGAAACAGGCGATGGGGACGAGGGACCCGAGGGAGAGAGAGGGGACACAGGAGAAACAGTATCCGAGAGGAAAGGAGGAGAGGAGAAGGGTTGACTATAGTAGTAGGACGTAAAGGGTAAGGGTTCGAGGGCAAGGGCAAGAGAAGAAGCGGTAGCAGGAGAGGGTGTCATGAGGGACCTGGAAGGACACCGAGGAGGAAGTTGGAGAAACCTCAAGAAAGGTGAGATCCTGAGACGTAACAGAGTAATAAGGAACACTCTCGACAAAGGAGACATGTCGAGAGATGCGAGGATGGCGAGCCAAGGTCATAACAACGGTACCGCTTATGCTTAGAACTGAGGCAAAAAAGCACACACTTAGCGGACCTGGCCGATAGCTTGTTACGCTCATGGGAAGGAAGAACAAAGCATGTGCACCCAAAAGTGTGCAGCATGCTGTAGTCCGGAGGAGTGCCATAGAGACGCTCATGTGGAGACACTCGAGAGGACAGATGGGGGGGTGATGTTAATGAGATTGACAGAGGTCAGAATGGTCTCTGCCTAGAAGGTGTGAGGAACGAACGAGAAGAGAAGCTGAGCACGAGCTATCTCAAGAATGTGACGATGCCTTCGCTCAGCAACCCCGTTTTACGCATGAGTATGAGGACGACATTGCTGGAAGAGGTTCCCATCGTAGATGAGAGGTATTCACATGTGCAATCAGACCGAAAAGTTTTGATATGAGCATGGAACTGAGATGAACCATGGTTGTGAAGGTCTAATAGATCTCGGGAATGTCAGATCGTTGACGAAGGAGATAAACCCATGTAAAACACGAATAGTCATCAATAAAACTAACATATTAAAGATAACAATTCATAGAAGATAAAGGTGCAGGACCCTAAA
This sequence comes from Chamaelirium japonicum, assembly GCA_947650365.1. Classification (NCBI taxonomy): domain Eukaryota; kingdom Viridiplantae; phylum Streptophyta; class Magnoliopsida; order Liliales; family Melanthiaceae; genus Chamaelirium; species Chamaelirium japonicum. Next base: position 69,071,899 of record OX393551.1, on the reverse strand, counting down.
TATCTGAGTGAACTAGATCAAGCAGACTACAGGACTTTGACAAACTGGAAAAAAAGGGGCTAGCTGAATGCTTAGCCAACTGACATCCTGTACAAAAAGAAAGAGAAGAAAAGGAATCTCGGCCTAAAGCTACAGACTGGAAAAAACTTTTAAGCCGAGATGTGGACATATGACTTAATCTCCTGTGCCACAGGTCGGCATCAGAAGTGACAGCACCACAGAAGATTAAAGGAGGGACAATAGGAAGATGAAGATACTCCAGGTGATATAATCTGCCATCCCTACGAGCAACATAAATCCTCTGTCCCGAACGTGGATCCTGCACAACACAAGAAGAAGAAGAAAAAGTAACTGTCAGGCCAGAATCACATAAACTGTAAAGCTAAGGTGCATGCAAGACAAAAGGTAGAGAGAGAAGACCTGTAGGGTCTGAAGCTGTAGTGATAGATCCAATCTGCGAGATAGCTAAAAGAGAGCCATCTATAGTATGGATTAAAGGAATGCGTGATGCGTGCAAGCATGCAATAAGGATGGAGTGGTCAGGGGTCTGTGATGAGAGACTCTAGAGTCCATAATCCAAGGTGCAGAGGTGGCAGAGAAGGCAGAGGGTTCGGAGGAGCCGGACGGACCAGAGGCAGGTTGCAGAAAGAGCTGCTCAAGACGTATCTCGAGATGCTGAATGCGATCCATCGTAGTAGCATCAGCAGTGGTGGCTTTAGCAATTGCAGCAATAGGTTGACCATTGTTAGGTGGCTCGGCACGCTTCTCTGGATGAAGCTGCCAACGTGAGTCAATCGTGTGCCTCAGCTTACCACAGTGAGTGCACATCTGAGTGTCAGGCGTGCCAGCGTGCCACCGAGCATCCCATCGGGTGTGCCAGAGGAATGGGAGGAGCCACGAGAGAGCGAAGCAGTAGAAGTAGGCTTCGGAGGTGGAGCAGCAATGAGAACACCCTCAAAGATGGAGGGTACAGCGGTCCGACGAGCTGCAATGGTGCGAAGACGGGTCTCCTCGACAATCAACTCAGCTACAACAGCATCAAGACGAGGAAGAGGATCCCTATAGATCAATTGTCCCGCGTGGGGAGAGAACTCAGAGCTAAGTGCTATCAGAAATTGATAAAGTTGTCGTTCCCGAAAGAACTGCAGCTCGCGATAGGAGGCACTGACTCTGGACACCTCTAGCAGAGGGGGCTCCAAAGACTGAAGCTCACGCCAGTGCTGCGCTTGAGATTTTGAAACTGCTGAATCGTCTGCTTTCCCTTCTGAGCAGACTGGGCTTGAGACAGAAGCTGATACTCACGGGTCCCGCTCTGCTCCACAAAGCGCTTCGTGAGATGAGCCCAGAGCTTTGCTGCTGTAGCAAAGGTGACCAGGTCGGCTCGAAGGAAGTGGTCAATCGAGGCAACAAGAAACGTTTGGACACGACGATCACACATGTTTTAGGTATCAGAAGACCCTGTTCCAGAGGCAACAGTTGGAGCAGGTGTAGAGCCGTCAAGATGCCCATACAGGGCTCGGCCATCCAGGATACTCCGGACGGTGGTAGACCACACAGTCTAGTCAGCTGTCGTGATCAAGGGAAAGTCAGTCGAGACAGGGAGGAAGTCCCTCGTCTGCTCAAGTGGCGTCATCGAGAACTGAATAGGGGTTGTTTGAACGGGAGTTGTCATCAACGACTGATTGAAGATGCCATAGAGAGCTATGGGAGATGCAAAGACTCAGTCGGTAAAGAAGTAGTGTGCACGACTCGAGAAGGGTGCAGGAAACACGGTCAGCACACGAGATCGGCACGGGCTTGATGCAGGTCGCAAGATCTGAGGCCGGTGGTCTCAAAGCGAGGAAACAACTGACGATCTCAATGCGAGGAGACAACGGAGGGCCGACGGTCTCGAGGCCGGGCGCAAGCTACGACAACGGAGGGCCGACGAGTACCTGACGCGGGAAACTGAGGGCTGGTGGGGGACTGACGTGGGTGTAGATGGGCATACGGAGGGACAGTGGGCCTGGAACGGGCACAGACGAGGCAGACGGAGGGCCAGCGGACATGGCGCGGGTGCAGGGCAGATAGACGGAGGGCCGACGGGCGCAGGACAGGCAGACGGAAGGCCGGCACGGCTTGGGCTCGGGCGGTCGCGGCGTAGGCAAGCCGGCCGGATCGGAGAAGAGGATAGCGGAGGGATTAGACCCACTCTGATACCATGTTACCACAACCCTAGGGGGGGGGAGAGAGAGAGAGACAGCTAGGGTTTGGGGGAATGACGGGCAATTCTCATTAGGCCAATAGCAACGAATATATAAGCACATACATGTGTAGGGAATGAGTCCTGTACACCTAACTCATATGTATAACCTACAATATATATTAACACCGGGAAACACCATGCAGACTGGGAATTAGTTTCCTTGCTGGATTAGAATGCCCGAGTGTTTTTGTGCATCTTGTGCTGTTTTCATTAGTCTGTATCTATGCTGATGCTTCTCTCTCTTTGGCAGCTTTACAAGTCTTCTGTAAATAGGTATCTCCTCGACCTACAGATAGTCAGCGGGCCCGTAATTCTCTTCCTCGAAGTTTGTCATTCACTTCTCACTCAGCTTCCGGTCGTGTGACGTGACTCCGTACTGTTCTGAAGCGCGCTTCGTGGCTTCGTAAGGCCGTTGGTTTTAAATCCCATTGCTGTTTTCATCAATATTCTTGATATAGGGTCAGAATATAAGGGACATCGGCATTCTTTATGTTGATGACAATGGCTGTCTTATTTTTTTGGTTTCTGAAACTGTCTAGTTGTTCCATTCTTTCGAAAAATGCATAGAAATAATCTGAATGAAAACTTAGCAGCAGTTCAATGCGACTGTTGTTTAATTCATGTGGCATTTGGATTAAATGAAATATGATGTTTCTATTCTGTTCTACTCTTCTGATAGTGAAGTACTCTGATTTCCATTATGCCATATGTTAGTTTCTGCATTATCTATTTTTTTAAAAAAAATCAGAAACAAATTAATTCTTACTCTAAGGTTAAGAGGATGATTCATTATGATCAATGAGTCTTCAAGTGTTTTGGGACTTTCAACTTTTCACATCTATCGATGATCCCTGCGGGGGATTCGGGAGTAGGCGGACGATCTAACTTTCCGTGAGCCTTGTATCGTTTTTGAGAAATCTCTCACTATGAGAGAGGGTTCGGTCTAGACCCCTACCAGTTTATTAAAATTGATAAAAATAAATTAGAATACAGAAAATCAAGGGCGAGTGTAAATAGCTTCTTGTTTCAAGACCAGCTTCAATTTCTCCGACCAACGAAGGGAGGAGATACAATTCAGAATAGACAAATAAGAACAACCGACTTGTTTCCAGATACTGTCGCACAGCCATTGAGATCCCTCTTCACGTGGGAGAATATGCATGAAACGAAAGAAAGTTGCCATCAATTGGATACAACATTGTGTATCCACTATGGTGGGAAAAGATCCCCATCTGACAGGAGGTATATAAGGACTTGATTGTCTCCTTCCACAATAATAGAGGAGGCTTCAAGTTTGCGTAGGGCTCTCAACCCTTGAAGAATAGCTCGAGCTTCGATTTCAATGCCCTCGTAGGTGTCAAACATCACACCTTATTAGAAGATATAAGTTCCTTCCCCATCTCTCATAACCACACTAGTAGCTGACAGCAACGTTATTAAAACCAGACTGGGAACCGGCGAATCGGTAGGGAAACCAGTTTGTATGCGATATGAACCGGTGTTGGAAAACGAACTGGTATTGAACCGTCAGGCCGGACGGTTTTAGGTATAAATCGGACTGGGCTAGGCGGTTTTAGGTATAAACGAACCGGTTTTTTTTTTTTTTTTGGTGCACAAATGCTCTCTCTCTCTCTCTCTCTCTCTCTCTCTCTCTCTCTCTCTCTCTCTCTCTCTCTCTCTCTCTCTCTCTCTCTCTCTCTCTCTCTCTCTCTCTCTGGGTTTGATTGTGTTTGTTGGGCCGGTGAATTAGACCGGTACACAAACCGGTTCGTCCTCCCATTCGGTTCTGACAACATTGGCTGACAGGGATCCGCTGGACGCCCCATCTACATTAGCCTTCAGGGCCCTGGGTCTGGTGGCAGCCAGTCTTATCCCATCAAGATGTGATCGATTATATAGACGGTCGACATGAATTTTTTGACTAGCTGTCAACTTGACATCGGTGTTGAAATCCTGACCAAAACAACTTGGCAAGGGAGGAGCATTCTGAGAAATCTCAAACTGCAGTTGGCGCGTATGGAGACCTTTCTTGATGATTGCACAAAAAAATTGAATAATTTTTTTTCCATTAAAAAACCAGAAAAAAGGTCTGCAGCACAGTATCATCTTCAATTCTTTGTCCATTTACTATCCAATTTTCTTTCAGATCTTGGGTGTAACCAAAGAGCTTCAAAAAATGGTCGAAGACAACTTTATATTAAGAAAGTTTGTGACAAATTTCTGCTGTGTAGCATCATGTTAGGAGTTTTGGTGTTCCTGTCTTACTGTTCCCTCCCTGGGGTTTTTGGTGGGTCTTGCTCTTCCACTCCTCTGTTCGAGGCGGCGGCTTCCATATCGGCATGGTGAGGTGGGGCTCGCTCTGTGTAGCCCTAGTAAAGTCTACTATTTGATTCGCAGTATATACCGGTGCATTGCACCCATATAGGGAAGCCCACTGAATTAAAGGGATTGACTACGTGTGTCTCTGTACCACTCTAGGGTTGCCCCCTAGTACACACACAAATACGCATCTACCATGCACTAGTGTGATACATACACAGAGTGAATTAGGGCATGCACTTATGACTTCCTCTAACTGCATCTTGTGAGATGAGGAGATGGTTCAAGAATCGTACAAAATGTGGATAAGGTGGAATATTCAGGGTCCAGGGTTCATGGCTTTCAACTTGGACTCGATCGACACACTACTTGAGTGTACTATCAACCATCTGAGTTCGAGTTAACCTACATAACCACCCAGAGTGCGACGCAGGCTGCACTCCAATTCACCTATATGTTTTATATTCTCTCGTATACCTCTAATCTCTTTTTTTGTCCAGTCAATTTTTTGGTTCTGTTTTATCTAGTCAGCACGAAACCGAGGTCCCTTGTTACGTAGATATGAAAGTCTGGATCAACCTTAAAAAATGAAAGGTGGTTGGATCAATCTCATAATATTATACGTATGATTACTATACGTATCTAGAAACTTCTCCAACTTTTATTTATTTAATTATTAGAATTACTCCCACTTGTGTATTTATATATTTAAATTTATGTAAATAATGACAGTAAGTCAATGTTTTCTGACAAGTCTTCCTTTATTGCTCCTACAATCCACACATCTTGTAATAAAAAGAAGACTATCAAAGTCTTTGTCTATTATTTGAAGTTGAGTTCAGATCTCCTCCAGTCGGTAGCCCTAGTCGGTGGACCTAGCGTGCATCACAGCCGCACATGATCGATTTGAGTGCATTCACTTTTGGATCGCTAACTATTGTGCGGCTGTGATGCCAGCCGTGCCTACCAACCAGTTGACCAACTGGTGGATATCTGAGCTCATTGAAGTTTCATAGAAACTCATATTGCCCTTTTAAGTACAGATCCGCTTGTTGCCTATGAGAAGCACCTGCGGAACTCCTTCATACATGTCCTCTAGTTGGTAAAACTGATCAATTGATCGGCCGAGCGAAGAACAACAAAAAGGTAAGTACGACTTCCTCATCGTCGGTCAGTCAATCCTACTGTGTCTAGTGATTGTAACATCATGAGATTCACCGATCCTAATCTCTTTGTCCATGTGAGATTCGACCGAGCGAAGAACAAGATAGGTAGTAGTCTCAGAATTTATGAGGTTGCCCAGGCAAATAGTAACGTGAAGATAACAGCACTTCAGAGCCTGGGTAAAGTAAAGGGCCCAAGAGAGGAGCTGATCTTCGCTGATGGCTCTCGCGTCTACGGTGCTAACTATCAGAAGCTCGTAGATTTCCTCAAGGAATGGGATCTGTATGTCAACTGCTTAGGGAGGATTCTTGTCACGTCCGCCTTGCGCAAGGATTCGCCACCTCCTGCTTCTCAGGCCCCCGTGCTATACTGTCTTCGGGTCTTTGACTATTTTCCCTGGCATGAATATGGCGGTCCTAACTTGAGTTTCGACGGGTCCTGGGTAGCCCTTGATCTGAAGCAAAACAAGATTGCTGGCCAAGAGGACACCACCCGTCTTACAAAGGAGAATGCTGATCTTAAGAAGAAGTACGACGAGTCGAAGCTGAAGGAGGCCGATGCCAAAGACAAGGAGAAGAAACTCCGCGATAAATTCGATGAGCTGCAAAAGAAATTCGACGATCTCAAGAAGAAATACGAGGAGAAGGAGAAGGAAGCGAGCCCATTTCCCCAAATCCCCGCAGGTTACGAGCCGATCGAAAATTTCGGAATCGAAAATACGGAGATTTGGACCATCAACTTTACCCGTGTCGATTTTACTACCCAGCAGTATGCGTCCAGAGATTATGGTTTCTCTACTGGAATGGACCAAAGGCTTGGTAGCTTTCGGAGCGAGCATTCTGGTGTTTGGATCCATGTTGTTGCTTATGTCGGGTCGACCCGAGTCCATCTTGCAACAATGACCCGGGAACTGAGAAATGGTAGAGGCCGATGCTTTGTCAGTTTTATCTATTCCATTAGCCAACCCCAATGGCTGGCGGTCAAGTTCGTGAATAGATCGATGTGGAAGCACATCGGTCGCCATGGGGATTGGTATGAGGCCAAACCCGGCTCCATCTGGTATGGTTAGGGCCAGTTTGGAAGATAAATTTATTTTTATTTCTATTTTGTTCTGTTGGTGTGTGTTTCTATTGGAATATTAAGTGGGACAATAAAGGATGATGTTTGTTTTTCTTGCTTTTTGTAATTGCATCTACTCGGTGGTATGATCGCTTGCATCTTGTTTTTATGAAATTTCAATAAAGATAAGTATAAAAATTTGTGTTGCCATCGTGACCGTGTTGTCGTCGTGACCGGAGCAATCCCCAGAAGTGAGATTTCGTAACCACCACCGCCGTCGTCGTTGATTGATCCGGCCGAACGAAACCCTACCGAAAGGAGGGGAAGAAGGCCCCGATATGGACAAGAGAAGGGACGAAGACCCAAATCTGACCCCGAAGAGCGGATCCACCAAAGTCTTGGCCTCCCTGGTGGTGTCGCCGGCGATCGAGGTGGATAAGAAGGCGCTCATCATAACCCTAAAACTAGGGGAAAGGGGAAAGGAGAAAGGGTAGAGAGGCGGTTGGCATTGTTGTACTCCTTAATAAACAAAGAAGCGTCGATCCTCTGAGGTTATAACCTCATATAACCTCATAGGATGAGATAGATTAAAGCCACAACCGTTCATTTGGGGCTGAGTGCTTGTCCCTTTGCCCAACATTTTGGGTTGAGTGCAAGTCATCTGTAGGGCTTGGTGTTACGGACTGTTGTGATTCAGTCTCCACCTTAACCTATCTTAATCTTCTGAGATTATAACATCATAGGATCCCGTGCCACAAAATTCCAACTGTCCTTAATTTTCACACATCTATATAACATGGAATGGCGGTCTACATGCTGACTGGACAAAATAGAACAACAAGCTGACTGGACAAAAACGAACAAGCTTACTAGACAAAAATGAACGGATAGAAGAGAGCGAGCGAGAGAGAGAGAGACTATTAAAAAAAATTTTAACCAAAATTTATGATCAGATTTTAGGAAAGAGAGGACTGAGTGATAAATGATAGGGTCCAAGAGGCCATACATGGGATCTGGATGGCTATAGAAAAAGGAAAGAGAGATAAACGAAAAGAATATAAAGAGAAAATAGATGAGAGAAAGAGAGGGAAAGCTATGACCATATTTTAAAAAAGAGAGGTGGAGTTTCGTCTGGCTATAAAACTAGGCCCATAACTATAAGTGGTATTCCTTCACTTAGACAGAGATTCATAGTCACATAAATCGTGGCGGTTATGTCCTTACAAGCAGACACTACTCCCTTTCACACATTACGCTGTGACCAATTCACTCTGAATAAACACTTTATATGGTTATCAAAATTTATGAGTAAAAGACCAAGTCTTTCTCTGAGGTCCTATTGTATATCTCAAGAACTTAATATATATATTTAGAGTGAGATAGAAAAATAAACTTTGTTAGCTGCTAAAAGGGAGAAGTACTAGCATACACAAACGTACAATGGGCTTTGAATCCTCATGCTATATATCAACATGACCCTCATAATGAATGAGTGGCGATCCCTTGGTTATTGAGTTGCAACCACAAGCTCCATACCATTATCCTCAATGATGATCTTATTAGCTGATTTATCATCCTGCACGATCGGATACTTTATGTCAATGCGCTTGATACGGCTCCTGCTCTTGTTATTCCTTGATACGAACACATCAACAATATTGTCACAACAGATCCTTACATGTCTGGATATGGAATCCACAATTCTAATTCCAATGATAAAATTTCTTAGCCATGAAGCCTGTAATGTTGTCTAATAGAGTGCAACGGACTCTACTTCATAGTGTCTATACGTAAGCATGAAATCCTATGTCCCTTGAAGATATCTCATGACCCTTATGGCACCCTTCTAGTGATCCATGCTTGGATCACTCTGACACCTACCCAACATTCCTACTGCAAAGTTGATGTTCGGTCTAGTACAAACCTCCAGATACATCACGCCACTAAACATAGATGCATAGAAAATAATTTTCATAGACTCTCTTCCAAGAGAGTTTCTTAGAATTTGCAATAAGCAAAATCTGTCAGATATAATGATGGGAGCAATACGCTACGAAACAGTTTCCCCTATTAAACATTTTCAGAAACTTTATCAACATAGACCCTTTGAGACAATCCTAGTAATCCTTGAGATCGATCCCTGATTATCTCAATGCCAATCATGTACGATGCCTCACCTAAGTCCTTTATGTCTAAGTTCTGAGAGAGAAATATTTCAATGTGTGTGCCATCCTCAAGTTATTGATAACAAGAATAACGTTGTTTTTATATAGGACTAGAAACTCATAATGACTCCCACAGACCTTAAGGTAAATGCAACAATCCACAATGTTCTTCGTGATACCAAAGGAGGTAATAATATTGTGGAACTTTAAATACCAATGTTGAGATGCATGTTTCAGTCTATATAATGATTTCTTTAACAATAGACTAGCTGACTTCCTTTATTTGAGGAGAAAACCCTCAGACTGCACTATGTATACCTCTTCCTCCAGATCCCTATTTAGAAAAATTATTTTTATATCCATCTGTTGTAGCTCAAGATTATAGTGAGCCACCAAAGCCAAGATTATCGTTATTCATCATTCTTAGAAAATGGAAATAAGGTTTCATGATAATCAAAGCCAAGATTGTCTTATGCCGTTCGATGTTACCTGCGACATCAATTTGGTTTTGCAGACCCACTCGCAGCCAATGGTCTTAGCCCCTTTAGGTAACTCTACTAAATCCTAGACTTGGTTATCCTCCAAGGATTTCAACTTATCCTTCATGCCATCTAATCATTTTGTAGAATCTCTTCTGCTCATGGCTTCATAAAACGATTTGGGATCTAGAGACAATTCGATAACAATATCGAACTCATTTGACTCTTGGAGGTATACTCCATAGTTGCTAAAAATTACCGCTCTACGTCTTCTCTTGGATCTCCTAAAAATCTGTCGGTTCCTCTATGACAGACTCAGTGGCAACTTATTCTATATCAGTTGGGATGTTAGAAACTGGTCGGTCAAGAACTACCATCGATGGTTCATCCTGATGACCAACTTGTCCCTTCTATGTTATGGGTTCTTAAAACAAAAATTTGTATCACCTCAAATATAATTTCTTGTGCCGGGGAACTTTCCACTGAAGTTACCAATTACAAGAAAATGAGTGTTTTTAGCTACTAGTATGTTCGGTGAGTGCGATGGACAATATAACCTCATCAGAGGTCTGTGTATATGACACCTAACTTCCCATTATTCCTCTTGGCATTTTTAAAGGATTTATTAGTCTGCTTTCTCTTTATGTAGTCTCTATAAATCCTAAAAATCAATAAAGTCAAGGGTCTTTAGAATCCCTTCCTTTACTAACCTCTGTAGCCATAGAGAAGAGGAATCCTTATTGATAATATTTTCATTTATGGTCATCATGGAGAAATTACTTTTAAAGCCTATGTCCTATTTATATAAGCCATCAATCAACCTACTAGAGTCTGTGGTAAACGAATCTTTGTTGATCAGAATGATGAAATCCATCAAACTGAAAACAAAAGCCCATAGATACTAGTCTTGAAATAGACAACATATTTATAGAGAAACTTGGAATATAGAAAACTCTAAGTCCAAAGAGTATCAGGTCTAGAGGACTAGTCTGTAAGTCCCCACACTCTTTACCTTAGAACTTAGCCTATTCTTCGAGAAGATGACCTTCTATCCGTTAGTTGGGTCTCATAAGCTGAGAAACCCCTGCATGACGATAGAGATATGGATGGTGATCCAGAATCAATCCACCAGTCACTGTCATATTTTATAAGAATGAACAATATTAGGTTCATAACACACCTAAACAGTATCATGCAACTGTATGATACACTCTCGCACTACTTTATTACTGGTCAGATGCGTGGATGACAGTTTGTCCAATAAAATCTCCCCGGACAGGGAGATAAGGTTCAGAATAAGATCATAGACATAGGGTGGGACGACTGAGAAGGAAAAAAGCTTACTATATTATGAGGCAGAAACATTTATATGATAATTAGCTTATGCTAATTATCAGTTAGTAAAACTTAGACATCCCTATGGGCAAAGGCCGCTCCCCACAGGAATTTTACCAAAAAAAAGTCCAAAAGAAACTTTATGTTTTCTCGATAAGACCGGTGAATCATATAAGGAGCCTAAGCAATGGTTCTTTTCATGTGGGCATAAGAACCACCATTTTCTCCATATATAATTCACCTACTTATCATAATTGTATAGTATTAGAGATCATCTCCCTTTAGTCAAAGACAAACCCTAATACCGATGCAACTAGAAGAGGGTATATCATGGTCAATCAAATTTATATGATTCAACACACCCCATGGTGCGTACTGTATGAATCACTTGTGAAGAATGATCCATGATGCTTTAGCTAGTCCTAAATAACTTTCCACAGGAGGCTTTAAGATCGTGATCATTTACAAACTCAATATAGTTATTCATATAACATGACCAAAGAAAACTGGATTCGGTCAATCATCTCAAATTCAAGGTTTGATGCGGGGCCCAGCCTCCCCATCCCTTGGCATAAACCAACTGGGAGGGTCGGTTTCCGATCGTGAAACTCCCCTTGAAAACCTTGATAGTCGATCGGAGCAAAAATACATGTGCGATTTTTGGGTTCCTTATGATCTCTTGCCGATCTTTGATGGGTTCATGGAAACCAAAGGAGACCTATTAATGATCGCAAAGCAAGATCTTGACTAGAGGAGCTAGTGAACAGGACATAGTCAGAGTGTCAATCTACAAACCCAACGACAAGAATTGCACTATGAAATCGCTCAAACCAGGCACGAGGGGTCTATTTGAGCCCATAGATAGTCCGACGCAGATGACAGACTTTCCATGAAGGAACATAGAGGCCCGATGGACGAGCCATATATACCTCCTCTGATAGGTCACTATGAAGGAATAAATTCATCACGTCCATCTGATGAAGAGGTCACCTCTCAAGCAGCTACCACAACTAGGAGCTAGCGTGCGCTCAATGTTGATCTGAGCAATTGGAGCAAACTTCTCCTCGTAGTTAATCCCATACTTCTGGGAGAAGCCACGAGCAATAAAACAAGTCATACGTCGCTCAATGGATCTGTCAAGTCGAGTCTTGAACTTGAAGATCCATTTGCAGCTGACAGGCACCACGTCTGAGAGACAAGGAACTAAATCCTAAGTCTGGGTCTGCTAAAAAGCCTCAAGATCTTCTGTCATGGCCTGTTGCCACACTAGGTGCAAAA